>JBBDGP010000639.1:1780000-2035000 GCA_037952835.1 Lithobates septentrionalis | reverse complement strand
ACGCAGCCACTGTACCCATAAATTGCCACCACTGTGCCCATTAAACACAGCCACTGTGCCCATCAAACGCAGCCACTGTACCATCAAACGCAGCCACTGTACCCATAAATTGCCACCACTGTGCCCATTAAACGCTGCCACTGTGCCCATCAAATGCAGCTACTGTACCCTTAAATTGCTGCCACTGTGCCCCATCAATTGCAGCCACTGTACCCATCAATTGCAGCCACTGTGCCCGTTAAACGCTGCCACTGTACCATCAAACGCAGCCACTGTACTATCAAACACAGCCACTGAACCCATAAATTGCCACCACTGTGCCCATTAAACGCTGCCACTGTACCATCAAACGCAGCCACCGTACCATCAAATGCAGCCACTGTACCCATCAATTGCAGCCACTGTGCACATTAAACGCTGCCACTGTACCATCAAACGCAGCCACTGTACCATCAAACGCAGCCACTGTACCCATAAATTGCCACCACTGTGCCCATTAAACACAGCCACTGTGCCCATCAAATGCAGCCACTGTACCATCAAACGCAGCCACTGTACCCATAAATTGCCACCACTGTGCCCATTAAATGCAGCCACTGTGCCCATAAATTCCCACCACTGTGCCCATCAAACACAGCCACTGTGCCATCAAACGCAGCCACTGTACCCATCAATTGCAGCCACTGTGCCCATTAAACACAACCACTGTGCCCATCAAGCGCCACCACTGTGCCCATCAAGCGCCACCACTGTGCCCATTAAACGCTGCCACTGTGCCCATCAAACGCAGCCACTGTGCCCATCAAACGCAGCCACTGTGCCCATCAAACGCAGCCACTGTGCCCATCAAACGCAGCCACTGTGCCCATCAAACACAGCCACTATGCCATCAAACGCAGCCACTGTAACCATCAATTGCCGCCAGTTTGCCCCATCAATTGCCGCCAGTTTGCCCCATCAATTGCCGCCAGTTTGCCCCATCAATTGCCGCCAGTTTGCCCCATCAATTCCTGCCAGTGTCCCCCACGCCCGGCACTTACCTGTCTCAGGTCAGCACGTTGCTCCACGCTCCCTCCGATCACACCGCCTGTCGCTTCAGCCAATCAGGTGACAAGTAACCAGACCCAGTGCACCTGATTGGCTGAGAGGCGGGTCAGTGTTAGGGAAGCGATTTATTTGATTTCCTAACATAGCACTGTGTAAGCAGCGAACGCACAGCAGTGTATATATATATATATATATATATATATATATATATATATATATATATATATATATATATATATATATATATATATATATATATATAAAGCCCTATGTGCTTTTATATGTGTCTTATCTATATAAAATGCACTCTTTAAATGTGCTTTAAAATGCATGGTTTTCCATTTTATGAACAAGAAAATAATGACGTTATGCTGTTGGGCTGGTATTATAATGCTATGGGGCTGGTATGACATTTTTTCCAGGGCTGGTTTTCATACCCAGTCCGGCCCTGCGCAAAGGGCAGGGTGGTGGGGACATCACAGACCAAATGTGGCCATGGCCCTAGACTAAATTAGACCATGTCAGTATTTGATCATTGAGGTCACCACATTCCTGACCCCTTGTATTCAAGCATTATGACAACTTTAGAGAGCTTTCATGTATGGTGCAAGTGAACAGATTGGTGTATTTACAGGTTCTTTCCTTTTGACAGTGGGAGATGTTAATTGAAATTGATTCAAAAATTTACACCGCTGATTTTTTTTAAAATAAAAGACTTGTCAAAAACATGTGTGTTTATTTTTAACTGTTGTTTTATTGTGATTGAGCCACCAGGCCAGGGCTGTAGGAAATAGTCCCTTGTCCTCTTCCACAATTCATAGCAGATCTGAAGGGTCTGGTTTGGATTGGGGGGAGGGGACTTTATAGCAAAAGTAACATACAATATGTTGAAAAGTATTGGGACGCCTGCCTTTACACGCACATGAACTTTAATGGCCTCCCAGTCTTAGTCTGTAGGGTTCAATATTGAGTTGGGCCACCCTTTGCATCTATAACAGCTTCAACTCTGCTGTCCACAAGGTTTGTGCACTGGTGCGCAGTCATGTTGGAACAGGAAGGGGCTTTCCCCAAACTGTTCCCACAAAGTTGGGTGCATGAAATTGTCCAAAATGTCTTGGTATGCTGACGCCTTAAAAATTCCCTTCACCGGAACTAAGGGGCCAAGCCCAACCCCTAAAAAACAACCCCCCACCATAATCCCCCTCCACCAAATGATTTGGACCAGTGCACAAACAAGATCCATAAAGACATAGATGAGCGATTTTGGTGTGGCGGAACTTGACTTGCCTGCACAGAGTCCTGACCTTCAACCTGATAGAACGCCTTTGATGAATTAGAGTGGAGACTGAGAGCCAGACCTTCTCATCCAACATCAGTGCCTGACCTCAAAAAAACCTTGTGGACAGCCTTCCCAGAAGAGTTGAAGCTGTTATAGCTGAAAAGGGTGGGCCAACGTAATATTGAACCCTACGGACTAAGACTGGGATGCCATTAAAGTTCATGTCCGTGTAAAGGCAGGCATCGCATTACTTTTAACAATATAGTGTTTATAAAAAAGGCTGTTAATTCACTTTTTCTCTGAAGCTTTTTAAATTTTGTAAATAATGCAATGGGGACCCCCAAAAATACATACTAGACCACCATCTTCATTCATTAACCACTTGAGCCCCGGACCATTATGCTGCCTAAGGACCAGAGGTCTTTTTCCAATTTGGCACTGCGTCGCTTTAACTGCTAATTGCGCGGTCATGCAATGCTGTACCCAAAGGAAATTTGCGTCCTTTTCTTCCCACAAATAGAGCTTTCTTTTGATGGTATTTGATCACCTCTGCGGTTTTTATTTTTTGCGCTATAAACGGAAAAAGACCGAAAATTTTGAAAAAAAATGATATTTTCTACTTTTTGTTATAAAAAAAATCCAATAAACTCAATTTTAGTCATACATTTAGGCCAAAATGTATTCGGCCACATGTCTTTGGTAAAAAAAATGTCAATAAGCGTATATTTATTGGTTTGCGCAAAAGTTATAGCGTCTACAAACTAGGGTATATTTTCTGTAATTTACACAGCTTTTAGTTTATGACTGCCTATGTCATTTCTTGAGGTGCTAAAATGGCAGGGCAGTACAAAACCCCCCCAAATGACCCCATTTTGGAAAGTAGACACCCCAAGGAAATTGCTGAGAGGCATGTTGAACCCATTGAATATTTATTTTTTTTGTCCCAAGTGATTGAATAATGACAAAAAAATATATATATATATTTACAAAAAGTTGTCACTAAATGATATATTGCTCACACAGGCCATGGGCCTATGTGGAATTGCACCCCAAAATACATTCTGCTGCTTCTCCTGAGTACGGGGATACCACATTTGTGGGACTTTTTGGGAGCCTAGCCACGTACGGGGCCCCGAAAACCAATCACCGCCTTCAGGATTTCTAAGGGTGTAACTTTATGATTTCACTCTTCACTGCCTATCACAGTTTCGGAGGCCATGGAATGCCCAGGTGGCACAAAACCCCCCCAAATGACCCCATTTTGGAAAGTAGACACCCCAAGCTATTTGCTGAGAGCCATATTGAGTCCATGGAATATTTTATATTTTGACACAAGTTGCGGGAAAGTGACACATTTTTTTTTTTTTTTTTGCACAAAGTTGTCGCTAAATGATATATTGCTCACACAGGCCATGGGCATATGTGGAATTGCACCCCAAAATACATTTAGCTACTTCTCCTGAGTACGGGGATACCACATCTGTGGGACTTTTTTGGAGCCTAGCCGTGCACGGGACCCCGAAAACCAATCACCGCCTTCAGGATTTCTAAGGGTGAAAATTTTTGATTATACTCTTCACTGCCTATCACAGTTTCGTAGGCCATGGAATGCCCAGGTGGCACAAAACCACCCCAAATTACCCCATTTTGGAAAGTAGACACCCCAAGCTATTTGCTGAGAGGCATGGTGAGTATTTTGCAGCTCTCATTTGTTTTTGAAAATGAAGAAAGACAAGAAAAAACTTTTTTTTTTTCAATTTTCAAAACTTTGTGACAAAAAGTGAGGTCTGCAAAATACTCACTATACCTCTCAGCAAATAGCTTTGGGTGTCTACTTTCCAAAATGGGGTCATTTGGGGGGGGGGGTTTGTGCCACCTGGGCATTCCATGGCCTCCGAAACAGTGATAGGCAGTCAAGAGTGAAATCAAAAATTCACGCCCTTAGAAAGCCTGAAGGCGGTGCTTGGTTTTCGGGGTTCCGTACGCGGCTAGGCTCCCAAAAAGTCTCACACATGTGGTATCCCCGTACTCAGGAGAAGCAGCAGAATGTATTTTGGGGTGTAATTTCACATATTCCCATGGCATGTTTGAGCAATATATCATTTAGTGACAATTTTGTGCAAAAAAAAAAAAAAAATTGTCTCTTTCCCGCAACTTGTGTCGCAATATAAAATATTCCATGGACTCGACATGCCTCTCAGCAAATAGCTTGGGGTGTCTACTTTCCAAAATGGGGTCATTTGGGGGGGTTTTGAACTGTCCTGGCATTTTATGCACAACATTTAGAAGCTTATGTCACACATCACCCACTCTTCTAACCACTTGAAGACAAAGCCCTTTCTGACACTTATTGTTTACATGAAAAAGTTATTTTTTTTTTGCAAGAAAATTACTTTGAACCCCCAAAAATTATATATTTTTTTAAAGCAAATGCCCTACAGATTAAAATGGTGGGTGTTTCTTTTTTTTTTTTACACAGTATTTGCGCAGCGATTTTTCAAACGCATTTTTTGGGGAAAAAACACATTTTTTTAAATTTTAATGCACTAAAACACACTATATTGCCCAAATGTTTGATGAAATAAAAAAGATGATCTTAGGCCGAGTACATGGATACCAAACATGACATGCTTTACAATTGCGCACAAACGTGCAGTGGCAACAAAATAAATACATTTTTAAAAGCCTTTAAAAGCCTTTACAGGTTACCACTTTAGATTTACAGAGGAGGTCTACTGCAAAAATTACTGCCCTCGATCTAACCTTCGCGGTGATACCTCACATGCATGGTGCAATTGCTGTTTACATTTGACGACAGACCGCCGCTTGCGTTCGCCTTAGCGCGAGAGCAGGGGGCGACAGGGGTGTTTTTTTTTTTTTTTTTTTTTTTTTTTCTTTATTATTTTTTTGCTTTTTTATCTTATTTTTAAACTGTTCCTTTCATTTTTTTTTCCTAATCATTTTTATTGTTATCTCGGGGAATGTAAATATCCCCTATGATAGCAATAGGTAGTGACAGGTACTCTTTTTTGAAAAAATTGGAGTCTATTAGACCCTAGATCTCTCCTCTGCCCTCAAAGCATCTTACCACACCAAGATCGGTGTGATAAAATGCTTCCCCAATTTCCCAATGGCGCTATTTACATCCGGCGAAATCTAAGTCATAAAATGCTCGTAGCTTCCGGTTTCTTAGGCCATAGAGATGTTTGGAGCCACTCTGGTCTCTGATCAGCTCTATGGTCAGCTGGCTGAATCACCGGCTGCATTTTCAGGTTCCCTGTTGAGACAGGAGAGCCAGAGAAAAACACGGAAGACGGTGGGGGGGGGCATTCCCTCCCACGGCTTGTAAAAGCAGTCTAGAGGCTAATTAGCTGCTAGGATTGCTTTTACATGAAAGCCGACCACTGGCTGAAAAGAATGATACCAAGATGATACCTAAACCTGCAGGCATCATTCTGGTATAACCACTCAAAGTTGTGAATGGCGTACCTGAAGACAAAAAAATGGTTAACAATAAAGCACGGTAAACGGAAAAGTATAAAAAATTGCATACCTGAAAAGCAAACATGATAAAACATAACAATAAAACATTGCAGAATAGAATACAGTAAATAAGAGCAGAACAATAGAGAGAGAATAGAGAGAGAGAGAACAATAAAACGACAACTATTTTTTTTTATTTTATATATATATATATATATATATTTATTTATTTTTTTTTACACTTTTTTTGTAACTAACTTTTATAACTGTAACCGGTTCCAGGTTTGGGTCTCTCAAAATGCGATGGCATCTTGGGAGACCCTGTGAAAGTGTGCCTAGTCTGTGGAATGCTGTACCCTACGCTAATACTCAACTAGTGCATAGTAGCGTTCAAAACATTCACCAATGCAAAGACCAGGATTGTCAGGACAGGAGGGACAATAATAGCGGGTGTCACGCCTATATCCGCGCTAGCTGCAGACACATCATCTTTTTTGGGGGGGTTCCTTGGGTAGGGGTACTCGGGAGGACATAAAGAAAATGCCTCTCATGCAGCCGACTGCATTTGGTTGGGGATGGGTGAAGTACGGGCGCTGCAGAAGCGGTGGGTTCCCAATTAGGATTGGCGAATGCAGCAGGAAGGGCATTATGGGCACAACGGGCCTGTGTTTGTCTTTTTGGTGGCAGCGGGACACTACTTGTGCTTGCCACCTCACCAGCTTGAACTGCACTTATGGGACTCGCCACGTCACCAAGTGTTACTGCAGTGCTGGTTTGACTACGACCGGGGTGTACTAGGCCGCTGGCGCTTGCCAGTTCACCAAAACGCTACCAAAAAAACTGTTAGCGATCGAAGGGATCAGGCCTGACTCTGCGAACGCTGCAGTTATGCGTTTAGTGTTTTAGTAAGTGACAGTGATCGATCGATACTGCACTTGGGTGGGCTGGGCGGAGGGGCAAAACGCAGGTGCTAGCAGGTATCTGTGCTGATCCCGCTAACACTGCGTTTTTGGGAACCCTAAACTGCTGGGGACGCTAGTATAGATCTGTTCGGATCAGATATTGATCCGTTCAGATACTATACCACTAAGGGTGGTGTACGGTGCGTGCGTGGGTGTTAGTGCTACTGGCGCTAACCTGACGCTGCTTGGGGCTGGTGCTTGCCAGTTCACCAAAATACTACCAAAAAAACTGTTAGCGATCGCAGGGATCAGGCCTGACTCTGCGAATGCTGCAGTTATGCATTTAGTGTTTTGTAAGTGTCAGTGATCGATCAATACTGCACTTGGGTGGGCTGGGCTGGGCCGGGCGGAGGGGCAAAACGCAGGTGCTAGCAGGTATCTTGGCTGATTCCGCTAACACTGCGTTTTTGGGAACCCTAAACTGCTGGGGACGCTAGTATAGATCTGATCGGATCAGATATTGATCCGTACAGATACTATACCACTAAGGGAGGCGTATGCTGCGTGCGTGGGTGTTAGTGCTACTGGCGCTAACCTGACGCTGCTTGGGGCTGGTGCTTGCCAGTTCACCAAAATACTACCAAAAAAACTGTTAGCGATCGCAGGGATCAGGCCTGACTCTGCGAACGTTGCAGTTATGCGTTTAGTGTTTTGTAAGTGACAGTGATCGATCGATACTGCACTTGGGTGGGCTGGGCGGAGGGGCAAAACGCAGGTGCTAGCAGGTATCTGGGCTGATCCCGCTAACACTGCGTTTTTGGGAACCCTAAACTGCTGGGGACGCTAGTATAGATCTGATCGGATCAGATATTGATCCGATCAGATACTATACCACTAAGGGAGGCGTATGCTGCGTGCGTGGGTGTTAGCGCTACTGGCGCTAATCTGACGCTGCCTGGGGCAACGCATATCACCGCCGGGCGATCAGGGGGCTAAACCTTTATTCGGTAATAAACGGCGGGTGCACTGACACTATAAAAAATAAACAAACTAACCAGCGTCACCCGTAACACTTATACGGTGATCAGTGGTGAAAGGGTTAACTAGGGGGCCATCAAGGGGTTAAAACATTTATTCGGTAGTATATGGGGGTCCCTGACGCTATAAAACGCTGACGGCGAACCTAAATATTTACCTCCCTAACTAGCGTCACCAGCGACACTAATACAGTGATCAGAAAAATGATCGCTTAGTGACACTGGTGACAGGGGGTGATCAAGGGGTTAAAACTTTATTAGGGGGGTACCCTAGACCTAAAGGGGGGTAATACTAACTGTCCTAACACTGTAACTGTCACAAACTGACACTATGCAGTAATCAGAAAAAAAAAACAAAAAAAAAACTGCTGGTGTCAGTTTGTGACAGGGAGGGGGGGTGATCGGGGGGGATCGGGGGGTGATCGGGGGGGGGATCGGGGTGTTTTGTGTGCCTGGCATGTTCTACTGTGTGTGTTGTGCACTCACTCACATGTCGTCTCTCCTCGGGCCGGAACGGAAATTACCGAGCCGAGGAGAGATGACATCATTTCCTTTGCTGCTGTTTAGCATACAGCAGCAAAGGAATGATTCGATTGGCCGGCAGCGATCGCGAGGGGGGGGCCACGAACGGATGGTCTCCCCCTCACCTCTGAACAAAAGACGACCGCCTCGGGCACCGGGGGGGGGGTCCGATCGGACCCCCCACCCGCGGAAGGCAAATCACGTACATGTACGTGATTTTGCCTGTCCGTGCCACCTTGCCGACGTACATCGGCGTGAGGCGGTCGTCAAGTGGTTAAGGTCTAGAGATGTAAACCTTCCCCACCCTATAAAAAAAAAGTTTTGTGTAAAGCGACACTTTAACCTCCCTGGCGGTTTTCCCGAGTGTGGCTCGGGGTTAAAAATCAGGACCATTAGCGGTAACCCCGAGCCACACTCGGGATTACATCGCAGGATCCTGGTGTGCCTTTACTTACCTTGTCCCCGGGATCCTGCGATGTCCCCCGCAGTGTCTGTGGGCTCCGTCTTCTGCCCGAAGCCTCTCTGTGCCAGGCTCCGTTCCCTGCGAGCGTCGCGACGCACGGGGGCGGAGCCTGGCGGCAAATTCAAAAAAATGTCAAAATCATAACACATACAGTACTGTAATCTTACAGATTACAGTACTGTATGTAATGATTTCACATCCCTTTTGTCCCCAGTGCTTTGGCCCATGCCCTGCATGCAGTTTTATGTGATATATACTGTTCTTTCTGCCTGGAAACTGGAGATTGTCCATAGCAACCAAAAAGTGTCCCTTTACGTCAAAAGTGGCTGTAGACCAGCTAGAAAACAGCAATAGTAAATTAGAACACTTGCAGAATTGAGCGATAGTGAAACGTGGGGAAATTTATTTTATTACTATTTATTTTATTTTATTTTTAATTATTTATTTTTATTTATTATATTATAATTTAAGTTTTTGTGTTTCAAACTTTATCATACCCGGGATATCTACTAGACTCTTGTTTGGACAGATTTAAGTGTGTTATTGTTAAGAATTACAGACCTACAATATAAAACGCCAATTTCCATGCAAAATAATTGTACCGCTTTCAGCACCTAAAATCCGAAATAATCATACCGCCAGGGAGGTTAAACTATTTTTATTTATATGCTGCTAGAAGTTGTTACAATATTTTGACACTTTTATTTTGAACACAATACTTTGCCATTATATAAGATTAGTTAGTGAGCAAATACCAAAATAAAACTGGAATATTATGTAAATATTTAGTAAATAATGACATGAAAATATCTAAATACATGCTGAGCAAACAGACTACACATCCTTCTGCTTATCTGTTTCTGTTTTAATGGGCTTTGCTGCAGAAACGTGCTTTTAATAAATATGCCTCATTAGGAAAGAAGAGAGCATTCTTACCAGCCAATTCGTGCAGGGAGCAGACTGCGATGTTACGCTGTTAAACAGAGAAAGTCTTCACTTATACAAGCTGCTAAATACAGATGGAGATGGCAGACCCCATGGGATTGTTTAGAAAAAAAATAAAGGGATTCATTAAAACTTAATAAGTTCAATTATAGTGTTAAAAAAAAGTTAATCAATTTGTTGTTCTAGGTTATTTTTTTTTTTTTTTTACTTCATTATCTCATCATATGAATTAGAGATTATGAAAAAAAACAACAAAAAAATAAAAAACAAAACAATGAGCACATAAACAGATTTATATAAAAAATATAAATCAATGTGACAATATGCAAAATCAAAGCAATATGGGGAATTTCACCTTCTACATAGAAAACAGTGGGCTCCACTCACAGAATAAAATTGCATGTGGTATGTAGGTGTCTGGACACATTTTCCCTAAATATAGCATGCGATCCTGCAACTGTCAATTCACTATACTTTTTTGCGGTATTTACTGCAGAATGCTTAATCTGTCAAAAAATACCGCATGAAAAGGGGTTAAAGTCAGTTCACAGAAGGAAATAAATAATTAAATGCATGTGGTAATTATTAAATGCATGTGGTAATTAAGTTGTGGTCCAGGCATGCAGTGTTAAAGTGGTTGTAAACCCTCTGGGACCACTTTTACTTACAGGTAAGCCTAGATTAAGGCTTACCTGTAGGTGCAACAAATATCTCCTAAACCTACACGGTTTAGGAGAGATTTCCAAAAGACTGGCACCGATGTCTACGGCGCATACGCCGCAGACAGCGACGCGCAGGCACACTGAGCATGCCGCTGCTATCGGCGATCATGCCGTTAATGGCGGCTCCCTCACGCTTGCGCGGGAGTGACGTCATCGCGGCTCCGGCTAGTCATAGCACCAGAGCCGCGATACCCGGAAGTCACTCCGGGATAGATGGCGGCGATGAAAGAGAAGAACGAGGGTTGCTTCGGGGGCTTCCACCTCAGGTAAGTTATTCATAATGAGCTAGTATGCTATGCATACAAGCTCATTATGCCTTTGCCTTACAGGGTGTGTTTTTTTTTTTTCTTCCTGCCTTTACTTCCTCTTTAAGCTACTTAAGGACCGCCCGCCATCATTATACGTGGCATCGTTATACGTGGCTGACGTTAAATACCGTTGTTATGGCAGCACCTAGCTGCCATAACCGCGGTATTTTTAAAAATAGCCAGCAATCCTCTTTCTGATAAAAGTGGTCTCAGCAGCGGATTCGCCACAAGATCACTTTTATCGGGGGGCGGGAGAGGGCTTCCCCTTCCGCAGCACTCCGGACATCTCCGCCGCTTACCGGAGCCATCGTAGCAGCAGAGACGATCGCGTCTTCTCCCCTCACTGCATGGATGACGAGTGAGGGAAAGACGGCCCCCCCGCTCGGCTCCATAGAATTGGAGAGCGGAAGCGACGTCAAACGTCACTTCCACCCAATGCTGTAAAAGGAGACATTTTTTTTTTGTAAAAAAAAAAAATAATAATAACTTTTTTTTTTATTGCATTTTAGTGTAAATATGAGATCTGAGGTCTTTTTGACCCTAGATCTCATATTTAAGAGGTCCTGTCAAGCTTTTTTCTATTACAAGGGTTGTTTACATTCCTTGTAATAGGAATAAAAGTGACCCAAACATTTTTATTTAAAAGCACAGTGTAAAAATAAAAAAAGTTAAATAAATAATAAAAAAAATTTAAAGCGCCCCGTCCAGCTCGCACGCAGAAGCGAACACATACGTAAGCCGCGCCCGCATATGAAAATGGTGTTCAAACCACACATGTGAGGTATTGCCGCCATTGTTAGAGTGAGAGCAATAATTCTAGCACTAGACCTCCTTTGTAACTACACCTATGGAGATTTTTAAGAGTAAAAGTTTGTTGCCATTCCACAAGCGGATGCAATTTTGAAGCATGACATGTTGGGTATCAATTTACTTGTTGTAACATTATCTTTCACAATATTAAAAAAAAAAATGGGCTAACTTTACTGTTGTCTTACTTTTTAAGTCAAAAAAGTATATTTTTTGCAAAAAAGTGCGCTTGTAAGACCGCTGCGCAAATAGGATGTGACAATATATTGCAACAACCGCCATTTTGTTCTCTAGGGTTTTAAAATATATCTAATGTTTGGGGGTTCTAAGTAACTTTCTAGCAAAAAAAAAATGATTTTAACTTGTAAACACTGAGTCTGAAAAATAGGCCCAGTCCTTAAGTGGTGGAATGTAAAAATATAATAGCCAATTTTGGATCAGATCTCACAACAGTAATGCATAGAAACCTAAATATGTAAATTAGGAAATTATTGGGGCTGATTTATATAAAGTATAACTAAATGAATAACTTTTTTTTTTTTTTTTTGGATAGAGTGGAGGTGGATTAGAACACTTGTCAGGTTTTTTTGTTGCTGTCTGTGCCCCCATTAGGGAGATTCACCCTCTCTATATCTCTCCTGTTTATCATTATCATTGAAAGTAAAAGTAAATGTAAATCACAAATTTTGGGTTGTCCCAGAAATCTTCCAATGGGACACAGATGGCAAAACAAAACTCACAGGGGTTATAACCCTCCCTTACTCTATTGAAAATAAAAAAAAAAAACAGCTTGTGCCTATAGGTCTAGTTTAAAGCAAATAGATTCTGCAATTTGCAAGTTGCTCCAGGGCTTAGTATATGATGAGCTTCACTTTACAAAGAACACCCAATCACATGCAAAGAAAATAAAAAAGAATGCATGTTTGCTTGCACATGATTTTATGATGGAAGTCAGCAGAGATCCTCCTCATTTACTAAGCTCTGGAGTAACTGCAGTCCTCAGTCTATGTTCCTTTAGTAAATCAACCCCATTACATTTAGTAAACCCACCCCATTACATTACATCTATTTTCTATGGTCATTTTGCCAGATTTTTGGAGACTTTTTTGTGTATATACAAGCACATCCAATATTTGCCAAAAACCTCCCAATCACTCCAAACATGATACAATGTACATGCATATCACAATGGTCTAATCCCCTTTTAAAACATGTCGTACAGTATGTAGTGGGGATACTTTACTTATTCACAATTATATTTAGAGATATTTTTGGCTCAAATGTTCATAATTCAGAATGGGATTATGAATAGACAAGTATTATTACAAAGGTGTGGAACTTGAGCCGTTAGGAAGGGGTGTCATCAATTTGAAGGTTTGACAGATGGACACCAGAATGACACTTTCCAGATCATCAGAGAATGACAATAGCTATTCTGTAACAAGAAAAAACAGACCCGTCCATTGGTCAAGCAATGACTTTGCCATATATTACAGCAAAAATGGCTTTAAAGCAGGGTTTCTCAACCCGGGTTCCATGGAAGCTTAGGGTTCCTTCAGGAGAATATCTTTAAAATTATCAAATATTGAATGAAAATTGTATCAAAAATTGCACACATATATAAATACCCTTCTTCCACCAATAGAAAATGACAACATTGTATTTTTTCTTGGTGGCAGAAGGTTATTTATATATGCGGGTGATTTGTGATACTATTTTTATTTTATATTTGCCATTTTTAAAGATATTTTGTATTTAAAGTGGTTGTAAGGGCAGAAGGTTTTTTTTATCTTAATGCATTCTATGCATTTAGATAAAACACCTTCTGTGTACAGCAGCTTCCCTCAGCCCCCCTAATACTTACCTGAGCCTAATCTCGATCCAGCGATGTTGCATGCGAGACTCAGGTGTCCAGGACTCTCCCTCCACATTGGCTGAGACAGCAGTGAAGAAGAGAGAGGAGAGGGAGGGGCCGCGGGTCTGAATGGACACACGGAGCTGTGACTCGGCTTGGGTGCCCCCATAGCAAGCTGCTTGCTGTGATGGCACTCAACAGGAGGGAGGGGCCAGGAGCATAGAAGAGGGACCCGAGAAGAGGAGGATCTAGGCTGCTCTGTGCAAAACCACTGCATAGAGCAGGTAAGTATAACATGTTTGTTGTTTTTAACTAAAAAAAAAAAAAAAACAAGACTTTAGTATCACTTTAATTGAACTTGAAGCAGCTTCCCTACGACTGGTATTCTAGTCACCTTTTTTCTTTTGTATCAATACATATGCTGCAGGGACTGCACTGACTTAGCGAGTTGGCATATTTCTATGGTTCACACCATTTTATGTAAATACTACATGGTTTCATGAGATAAATACTGCATATTTTAAAGAAATACTGCATGCAGTGTTTATCTGTGATTTGCAAAAAAAGTTTTTTTAAGTTATTTTAACAAAATTTTTAAAGAGGGAAATAATTCTTTGTGAATGGAGCCCAATGTCCTTTAATTGTAAAGCTAGTACATTTACATAATTTACATCTTTCTCAATGTAGTAAGGGGAAGGGGAAACTTTATGAAAAAAAAAATAATTCATGCTTATTATATGAGTTTGCACTTGTATTGATCCTGTGGTATATCTTATGGGATTGATTTACTAAAAACAAAAAGGCTGTGCACTTTGGAAGGCTTGTTCTTGGACCTCTCTCTGCTTCATTCCTGATTGTGACTTCGACCACACTTCTGTCTGATCTGTTGTGTATTACCCCGGCTTGGCTAGAGACTATGGGTTTGATTTACTAAAGGCAAAAAATAATGTGCAGTTGCTCCAGAGCTTAGTAAATAAGGTAAAACTTCACTTTGTAAAGAATACCCAATCACATGCAAGGACAAAAAAAAAAGCAGTGTTGCTTGTACATGAAAAGAATAAAGAAGGGGCGGTTTTAAGAGCGGCGGGAAGAGAAGATCGGAGCGGAGGAGAGAAATGTCCGCCAAGAATATTTATTATTCCGACAAATATGACGATGAGAGCTTCGAGTACCGGCACGTCACGTTACCGAAGGACATCGCCAAGCTGGTGCCGAAGACCCACCTGATGTCCGAGACGGAGTGGAGGAATCTGGGGGTGCAGCAGAGCCAGGGCTGGGTGCTCTTCCGCTGGCCCCTCCCCACCAAGAAGCTGTAACCCCGCCCCCTGGACCCCATCCTGCTGATGACTGCATGCACCTTCTCCTCCTATTTATACTGTGTCATCCCTGTCTGCAGGGGGCGCTGTGTACGGCTGTCAGGACTCAATCACTAATGCACTGTCACACTTCCGCCCTCTCCTCAAGAGACCCCCCCCTGACTGCATGATTGGATATCCCCCCTGAGGCGGGGTCACCCGGTGCTCCACCCAGAACTGGATCCACCAATGAGAGTCTCCTCTTCTGTACTATGTGTCCGTCTGCTGCGGCGCTGCACTACCAGGCTTTTTGTTGGGGTGCCGCTCTCTGTATTGTATTCATATAGTGGGGTGATGCTGACCCCTCTAGTCATATGTTGGGGTGCCGCTCTCTGTATTGTATTCATATAGTGGGGTGATGCTGACCCTCTGTATTGATATATTGGGGAACCTCTGTTCATATAGCGGGGTGATACTGACCCCTCTAGTCATATATTGGAGTGACCCCTCTGTATTGATATATATTGGGGAACCTCTGTGTTCATATAGTAGGGTGATACTGACCCCTCTAGTCATATGTTGGGGTGCCGCTCTCTGTATTGTATTCATATAGTGGGGTGATGCTGACCCTCTGTATGGATATATTGGGGAACCTCTGTTCATATAGCGGGGTGATACTGACCCCTCTAGTCATATGTTGGGGAACACCTGTATTGATATAGTGAGGTGACCTTTTTGGAGTCATGAATTGGGGTGTCCCCTCCGTATTCATATAGTGGGGTGATGCTGAGCCTCTGTATTGATATTGGGGAATCTTTGCAGTTATATATTGGGGTGAACCCTCTGTATTGATTAGGGAACCCCTGTATTGATATATTGGGGTGATGCTGGCCTCTCTAGTCATATGTTGGGGTGATCCCTCCTGTATTGATATATTGGGGTGCCCCCCTCCTGTATTGATATATTGGGGTGATCCCTCCTGTATTGATATGTTGGGGTGATCCCTCCTGTATTGATATGTTGGGGTGCCCCCTCCTGTATTGATATATTGGGTTGATCCCTCCTGTATTGATATATTGGGGTGCCTCCTCCTGTATTGATATATTGGGGTGATCCCTCCTGTATTGATATATTGGGGTGCCCCCTCCTGTATTGATATATTGGGGTGATCCCTCTTGTATTGATATATTGGGGTGCCTCCTCCTGTATTGATATATTGGGGTGATCCCTCCTGTATTGATATATTGGGGTGATCCCTCCTGTATTGATATATTGGGGTGTCTCCTCCTGTATTGATATATTGGGGTGCCTCCTCCTGTATTGTAGAATTCTCTCCTGCATTGTGTGTCATTGCTCTCTCTTTCTTTGTATATTTGTGTGTTTTGTATTGATGTCGGAGTTTTTATTGTGGGCGGAGTCTCTTCTGGTAGGATGGTTTGTAAATGTGACCCATAACAGGGCGGAGCTTGTGTTCAGTGTAGACTGTGACCACCATGGGTGGGGGAGGAGTCAGACTGTAATTATTTCTGTGTTTTGTATAATGTCACCTCCACCAGTGAGGACCAATCTCTATCATCTCATTCATTGGATGGAGAATTGTCACCGCCCCCCCCCTCTAGTTTGTCACCGCCCTTCCCTAGGATGTCACCACCACCCACTCCTTCCTAGCTTGTTACCACGCCCCCCCCAGCATGTCGCCCCCCCTCCCTAGGATGTCACCACCCTCTCCCTAGCTTGTCACCGCCCCCCCTCCCTAGTTTGTCACCACCAGCCCCCTCCTCCCTAGCTTGTTACCACCCCCCCCAGGATGTCACTGCCCCCCCCTAGGATGTCACGCCCCCCCAGCATGTCACCCCCCCCTAGGATGTCACGCATCCCCCCAGCATGTCGGCCCCCCTCCCTAGGCACGGGGCACCCCCCCTCCCCAGGATGTCACCCCCCTCCCCAACATGTCACACCCCCCCTCCCTAGGATGTCACTACCCTCTCCCTAGTTTGTCACGCCCCCCCCAGCATGTCACCCCCCCTCCCTAGGATGTCACGCATCCCCCCAGCATGTCGGCCCCCCCTCCCTAGGCACGGCCCTCCCCCTCCCCAGGATGTCGCCCCCCCCCTCCCCAGCATGTCACACCCCCCTCCCCAGGATATCACCCCCCCCCTCCCCAGCATGTCACACCCCCCCTCCCCAGCATGTCACACCCCCCCTCCCTAGCTTGTCACCCCCCTCCCCTAGGATGTAACGCCCCCCCTCCACCTTCTCATTGTTGGGTATTCAGCACAGCCTTATCTTTTATAGACATATTGGAACACGTTGCGCCGGTCCGACACTTTTGTGTATTTTTTAATGAAATTCTTGGTTTTGTGTTCAGATAATATTGTGTGACATAAAAACTTTACACCATCAAAAAAAAAAAAGAAAAGAATAAAGAAATGAGGGCGAACCAGCCTTGTGCATTAATTATCCTTTGATATGTTTATATAAGAAAAAGAAGAAAAACTACTCACAAGCATGTGAAAGAAAACCGCAATGTAAATGCCTTTGGCTTGTGGCAATTGGTCTGATAGTAGCAGTCTCCAGGTGCTGAGGGAGTTGACATGGGAACCGCTGCTGGCTGACGCGTTTCGCGTGCATGCGCTTTGTCACAGACTGTGACAAAGCACATGCACGCGAAATGCGCCATCAAGGCATCTTTATTCAGCTTATGGACTAGTCACCACGTTCCACCATCGCATGGGACATCCATCTCCGACTAACATTGGCAGTCCACACAGCCATCCCAGCTTGTGAGCTTAGATTTCCCAGCAGTGAGTTACACATCCCTACAGTAGTAACCAAGCAGTGGATCATACTGCTGGTCAAGCTGCGACCATCCAGCAGATCCAGTTCAGCAACTCCGGGTTTTCCCCCTCCCTGAGTCAATGTTTCACTGGATGAGCAATGAGCACTGGAACTCTGTGTTTTTAGCATAAAGAGTACCTGTCATGTGCCTATTGCTGTTTACTTTCCCTGTGACACACACATGTGAGGTATCGTCCCACACATGGGAGGTATCGCTGCGCACATCAGATCATGGGCAATAATTCTAGCACTAAACCTCCTCTGTAAATCTAAAGTGGTAACCTGTAAAGGCTTTTAAATCATCGCCTATGGACAGTAAAATTTACGTTGTTTGTCACTGTTGCACAGGCGTGCGCAATTTTAACCACTTGCCAACCGCTGCATGCCAATATATGTCGGCACAATGGCAGCGGTGGGTAAATGGGCATACCTGTACGTCCCCTTTAAGAGGCGGGGATAGCAGGCACGTGTGCCGCCGTGTACAGCGTGACCATGCCCACAGGACCGGCGGACTCGATGTCCGCCGATCTCCCGGCCATCGTGTCATGGAGCCTGTGACTGTGACTGACTGTGACAAAGCGCATGTGCGCGAAACGCGCCGTCAAGGCAACTTTAATTCAGCTTATGGACTAGTCACCATGTTCCACCATCGCATAGGACATCCCTCTCTGGTTAACATTGTCAGTCCACACAGCCATCCCAGCTTGTGAGCTTAGATTTCCCAGCAGTGAGTTACACATCCCTACAGTATTAACCAAACAGTGAATCATACTGCGGGTCAAGCTGCGACCATACAGCAGATCCAGTCGAGCAACACCAGGTTTTTTTTTTTTTTTTTTTTTTTTTTTTTTTTTTTTTTTTTTTTTTTTTTTGCCACCTCAGAAAATTCCTAGAGAGACTAATTCAGCTTTCTCGCTCATATATGTCTCTTCTCATCTCTTCATCACTGTGGCGTATGAGTTTTATTTTTAATGGAAGAATACAACAGTGGTTTACAAAAAAAAAAAAATAGTTATATAAAACCTACCCTCACCTTAGGAGGCTCAACCCCTAGTTCCCCTTCTCTAAAATTTTATCTTTATTTATATATCTCACTATTTCAGATATCAAAAAGAGACAAAAAGAGAAAAAAAGAAGTCCCGAAACCGTATACATATATATATATATAGCCCCCCCTCCCTCCCATCTCCCCCCCTCTCCCTCCCATCTCCCTCCTATCTCCCTCCCCTCTCCCCCCCTAACCCCTGTGCAATGCCTATGTTCTATTTGGTAGGTAGTTAAATCCTGATTTTTTCTGCATAACTCCATGTTTTTTTAAACTCCTTCCAACATTTCCATTTATCTACTTCTCTCTTTTCCTCTTTATACAAAGAAAACTGTTCCATGGTGTAGGTCTCCTCCACGGCATTTATCCAGTCCCACATCTCTGGACTTTCTTCCCCCCCCCCAATTTTTGGGGATTAATCTTTTTGCTGCGTTCAGTAGATGTGGGACCAGAGATGCTTTATATTGTTTCACATTCCCTTCTATGCCGTGGAGGAGAACCACCCACGGATCCTCCTTCACCTCGATTTTTGTAATCTCCTTTATCGATCTCAAGATTTTTTTCCAATATTTTTTAATTACCGGGCAACTCCACCATAAGTGAGCCATAGTACCCATCCCTCCACAGCCCCGCCAACACTCTGCCGATTTCCCCTGTTGAAACTTACTTATCCTATCTGGCGTTGCATACCACCTTGCCATACATTTATAATTCATCTCGGCCGTTTTTATATCCGCCGCTGAGCTATGGGCCAAAAATAACATTTTATTAATCGTGCTCGTGTCTTTTTGTGTTCCCAATTCCTTTTCCCATTTTTTGATAAATGTGGGTACCTCTGCTTCTTCTTCCTTCAATATTAATTTATATAGCTTAGATACTGTGTTTTTTGTTTTTTCCGAACAACATAATTTTTCTAACGCTGTCAAGTTTTCTCCGGATCTTATCGGCTGAGGTAGATTTTTCACGAAGCGGTCTAATTGCATGTACCTCCATTCATCTATCACCCATGTGTCAGTGTTTTGTTTCAATTCAGTGATTGTGACAATTTTCCCTTGTTTAAGTATTTCTCTAAGCTGTACTTTGTCTTTTTTTATCCAGTTCCCACCTATATCTCTTTTCCCAGGTGCAAAAAACTCATTCTCCTTTAATTCTATCAGGGGAGAATTATAAATCTTATCTAACTGTTTATATACTACCTCCCATGTCTTTAAAACTATTTTTGTCAAACCGTGCGTTCCCTCATCTACTATTCTGTGATTCGGAGGGTTCCAAATAATAGATCCTAAACGTGTTTTACTATAATAATTCTCTATATTCACCCATCTTTTTTCTTGGTTATCCCTAGCCCATTCTATTGCTCTTGATAAAATTATTGCTTTATAATATTTTAGGATATCCGGGACCGCAAGGCCCCCTTTGTCTTTATCTTGTTTTAGGGTCTTGAGAGATATTCTTGATCTTTTGTTTTTCCATATTATATTAGAGATTATTGACTTCAGTTTTCTAATATATTCTTGTGGGAGTTTAATAGGTAACATTTGAAATTTATACGTGATCTTAGGTAGGAGGACCATTTTTATGGCGTTAATACGCCCCATCCATGAAAGAGGTTTTGTCTGGAGTTTTTTCCCTTCCCTCTTTATTTCATCCAAGAGATGGATATAGTTTTTTCTATATATCTTTTCCGGGGAGTTCGAGAGCATTATTCCCAGATATTTGATCTCTTTTTTCCAGCAGAATTGGAAATCTCTCTTCAGTTTTTCCTCCTCTATTTTACTCACGTTTATCTTTAGAATTTCCGATTTCCCCATGTTGATCTTAAAATTTGTTATTTCGCCATATTGTTTTAATATCTTAACCAATCTTGGTAATGTATTTCCGGGGTTACTTATATAGAAGAGCACATCGTCCGCATAAGCGGACAATTTGTGCTCCTCTTCTCCCACCTTAAATCCTTCAATGTCCGGGTTATTTCTAATTGTTGCCAGGAGGGGTTCTAGAGCCAGCACGAAGAGAAGGGGGGACAGGGGGCATCCCTGTCTTGTCCCTCTCCTCATCTCGAAAGGCGGCGACAGGGTTCCATTGATCTTAATGGCCGCCTTGGGTTTTCTATAAAGTGCTTTGATCCGTCCTATCATCTTTGGGCCTATTCCTATTATTTCTAGGGTTCTAAACAGGAACTCCCAGCCCACCCTGTCAAATGCCTTTTCGGCATCACTTGACAAGAGCAGGCCTGGGAGTCCCTCCTCCCTTCTCTTCTGAAGCAATAATAGAGTTCTCACCCCATTGTCTCTTCCCTCCCTTCCTGCTATAAAGCCTACTTGGTCCGGATGAATCACCCCATTCATCAATTCTTTTATCCTCGTGGCCAGTATCTTTGAATATATTTTTGTATCTACGTTAATCAATGATATCGGTCTATAACTAGCGCATAAAGTCGCGTCTTTGGCCTCTTTGGGGATTACGGTGATTGTAGCAAAAAGCGCCTCACTACTTAGTTCAAACTCACTTCCCACCCCGTTCATGTACTTGCACATTTTCGGGACTAGTATGTCTTTAAATTTCTTGTAGTAATATGTGGTGAACCCATCCGGACCCGGGCTTTTCCCCTGTGTACTATCTGCTATTGCTCTGTATATCTCCTCCTCTGTTATTGGTTTCTCCAAGGCCTCTCTAGTATTTTTTGTAATCTTGGTTAGTTTGGCACATTTTAAGAATTCCTCTATCTTCCTGTTTTTATTTTCCTCACTTATCTGGTCCCCATTTATCTCCTCCGTATATAGTTCACTGTAGTAGTTTTTAAATACTTCACCAATCTCTTTGGTTTCATAGACCATCTTCCCATGTTTATCCTGTATCTTTCCTATAAAGTTTAGGGCTTTTTTTTTCCTGAGCATTCTGGCTAAGTGTTTTCCCGCCTTATTTCCCCACACATATCTTTCTTTAGCTATTTGGTTGAATTTTTCCTTTGTTTCTTGTTCCATCAACTTTTTTAATTCATCCCGTTTATTGATCAGTGCAAGGTATGTTGTTTGGTGGTGTCCTCTGTGCTTTTTATGTTCTTGTTCTAAGTGGTAGATTTCTTTTATTACGTTTCCCATCCTATTTTCCCTTTCCTTCTTTCTCCTTGCTCCCTCTTTTATTATTATTCCCCTTATGTAGGCTTTATGTGCTTCCCATGTCACCGATCCCGATGTATCTCCTGTTTCATTTGTTGCAAAATAAAATTTTAGCTCTCTCTCTATTTTTTTGGAAATATCTTCATTTTGCAGTAGGTCTTCATTTATTCTCCACAGTGATTGTCTCCCTTGAGCCCTGTGTATCTGCATCTCCATCTCAATAGGGGCATGGTCTGATGTTGTGATTATTCCTATTTTTGAGCCTACTATCCTGTCTAAAAGTCTATGGTCTACTAAGATATAATCAATCCTAGAGTACGTCCGGTGCACAGGGGAGTAAAACGTATAGTCTCGTGTTTTACCATTCATGATCCTCCAAATGTCTACCAGTTGATTTTTATGTAGTTCCTGTTTGATCTTCTTCATCTGTCCGCTATTCGTCCCCTGTGCCCCGGACGTACTATCGATCTCTGGTTCCAAGCACATATTGAGGTCACCCATTACTATAAGTTCCCCCTTCCTAAAATCCATTAGTTTCTCCAATGTGTCCTTCAGAAACCTTACTGGGTTTTTATTAGGGGCGTATATGTTGGCGAGGGTGCATTCTATTTCTCCAAGTATTCCTCTGATGAATAAAAATCTCCCTCCTGGATCCTGCATCATACCTCCTAATTTAAATTGTACTCCTTTGGCCATTCCTATCGCTACTCCCCTTGCTCTTTTCGATATTGCATCTCCATAGAACCAATTCGGGAATTCTTTTGATCTTAATCTAATATTTGATTCGTGTGTTAAATGGGTCTCCTGCAGGGACACTACCCCTGCTCCATAGGTTTTAAGTTCCCTCAGAATTTTATGCCTTTTTAAGTTTGAGTTTAACCCTTTTACATTATAGGATAGGAATTTAAATGCTGTCATTTTTCTGAGTTTACTATCTTTTGTACCTCTGACCTACCTTGAATTACCCCTTTTTCTATCAATGCATATGCACACATTACCCCCCCCACTCCCCATTCCCCCTCCTCCCCCCACCTCCCTCCATCCATCCTCCCCCCTCCCCCCCCCTCCCCTCCTGGCCCCCAATGGGTCCCTAGTTTTCTCCATGCCCCGAACATCAGGGCCACCAACAGACCTGTTTGTACCACAATGTGGGGCTCAGTATCCCCTCTCCCCCCCTCCCCCCCCTCCCCTTCCTCCCTCCATCCCCATCCATCCACCTTCCCCCTCCTCTCCCCACCTGGCCCTATATGAGCCCCTAGTTTGTCCGGCGCCCTGAAACTCAAGGTGTCTGACAAACCTACTTGTCCCGAGGTGTGGGACCCAGTGTAGCCTCTCACCCCTTCGATAGATTGAAAGTTTGAAGGGGTGTTAATCAGCCATCCTCTATTTTTAATGATCTGTGCACTCTATTTTTAATAATCTTCCTCCCCTCTCCCCTAAAACATGTAAAGCTTCTCCCCTTTTTTTTTTTTTTTTTTTCCTCTTTCCCCTTCTCCCCCCCTCCCCCCCCTCCCCCCTAGTCCCCCCCCATCCAACCCGGTATATCTGGTATCTGTAAGTCCAGTTTTCTACAGAATTCTTCTAGATCTTCGGGGAAGCGCAATTTTACTGATCTCCCCTCTTTGTATCCTATCAGGCAGGCTGGGAACCCCCAGCTGTATCTGATGTTTTGTTGTCTCATTTTTTCTAAGAGAGGTTTGAGGCATCTTCTTCTTGTCAAGGTTTCTTGGGATAAGTCGGCATACACCTGTAACTCCACTCCTTCATATGTCAAGGGTGGTTTTCCTCTTAATTTTCTCCAGATCTCCATTTTATCCTCATAAAATCTAAATCTAATAATAATGTCCCGTGGTCTCTCTTCTGGGTTTCGCCGGTATCCAACCCGATGTATTCTTTCTATTCTTAGGGGTTCTTCATCCTTTTTCTCTATAAGGGAGCCTAGCAATATTGTACACATTTTCCTCAGATCTTCTCCCTCTTTTTCTGGGACTGATCGTAACCTTATATTCTGTCTTCTATTTCTATTTTCCTGGTCTTCCAGCTTATAGAGAATTTCCTTCTGGGTTTGTTGCGCTATTTTCATTTGCTGTTTAAGGGTTTCTAGTTCTTTCTTTTGATTTTCTACTATTTTTTCTGTCTCTTCTACCCTATCCAGGAGGCTTCCCAGATCTCCTCTCATCATATTGATGTCTGCTTTAATCGACTTTTCCAGTCTCAGTAACATCTCATTCATCTCTCCTTTTGTGGGGGGGAGAGACTCGGATGGTCTCCCCTCTATCCTACTGCTTTCGGACTCTCCTTCTGATATAAAATCTTCCCTGGAGTGTTCTGGGGTCTCACCCGCCTTCTTATCTGTCCCTTTTTTATTTTCCACCTTTGTTTTTCCCTGCTTCTCCGCTTCCATATTTCTTGGGCTGGCTCCTTGTGTCATGTAATGCTTCAATGTACTGACCCCTGGTTTGTCTTTTGGAGATTTAGGGGCGCCCCCTCTTGTTGTTTTATTTGTGCTTTTACTCATCCTTGCCCTTCTTATTTCTCTTATCCGTTTACCCAGCCTTAATTCCCTGCTCTCCCTTAATTAGGGGGGAGCAGAATGTCTTACTGGAGCAGGGGGTACCGAAGGAGGTTTATGGGGATGGGTAGCAGAGGTAAAAAAGGTAAGAGAGCTGTTCCAGGGTTTACCTCTATCTAGGGATATCCCATATGTCAATCCTGTTGTGTTTTATGGTGATTTAGATGTTTTCCCAGCTGATTATATTTATTTATTTATTTTTAAATGTTATACTTCTGGTGGTTTGTTGGTTCTTCCTAAACTTAGTTCTCCCTCTCTCCTCTACCCCTCCCCCACCACAGCTCTAATACAGTTTTTAACCATTTATCTCTTATGCCGGTATGTATTCCTCCATCCTCCACAACTCAGCTACTTTATGCTGACCACGTTAATGAGCTGATGATCACATATATTCTTTTATACTTCCCTGGCGTTTTTAAATGCAGTCCCTTGATGTTTTATCACAATTACCAACTTTCTCAAAAATGTTCAGTTAAGTTATTTTCACTCAGAGTTTAAACTTCAGTATCTCCAAAATACACTTGACTTCTGTCCTTTAAGACTTTCGTTTCTCATGCTGTTAAACAGTTCTCTCTCATCCATCCACCTCTCACCCTCTCCACTCTCCACTCTTGCAGGTTCTGTGTCTCAGAGAAAAAACTTCCTTTGATTCCTCCAGTGCTAATGGCTACGGGCTACTGCAGACCATAAATCTTCTAGCCAGCCATTTGGGAGACAGGGACGGCGAGGGGGAGGAGGGGGGGAACGAGACGCCAAATCCCACAGCTATTTCACAGACATCCAGCCGTTCGTAAGACAGGGGAGGCGAGGGGGAGGAGGAGGGGAGGGATGCCGGGGCTAACAAGCTGTTTCACAGATCACTTTCGGTTTGCACTTATCTTATGCTCCGGCCGTTCCTGAGTGTCCTGGGATGTTTTCTCCAGCGGTATCTTTTCTTCTCATGTAGCTGTCATCTTTCCTGCTGACAAGCAGAGGTTCTCCTCTCTCTGTGATGTATACACCGTGGCTTCACAGAGCGTTCCTCGAGGCGGCTTCCTGCTGCCACACTGGGACCCCTCCCTCCGTGACGGACGCTACGTTCTCACGTCCTCACCTCCCATTCCCTCGCAACACCAGGTTTTTGCCCTGCCTGAGTCAGTGTCTCAGCTGGACTGACGTCACTGAGCCACACAGGACGGAGCTCCCTTCCATCTTCCCACTGAATGCTGCTACAGTGTTCACCTCTCCACATGCTGGATTGCTATCTGCACATCGGCGTGCTCGTCCAACCATGAGTGCTTGTCCATCCGTGAGTGCACCTCTATGAAGCAGGGTTTTAGGCGGCTGCTTCTTCCTTCATTCCATCACTCCCCCGTCTTTCTCCCCCCAGCTACTGGAGCATGGCTCTCACTGGGACACTGTCTAACTCCTTGTTGCACAGTGGATAGGAGATTACTATGTTATGGTGATTGAACAGGACTGTGTTTTTATTTAGCTGCAAGTTGGAATAAAATTACTCAGTACATAAAGACTTTTCACTTGTTGCAGACTGCTACCTTAACCCATTGAGCATTGGAACTCTGTGTTTTTAGTGTATGATCCGTATCTACCAGTTATGGTTTCCATCCAGCCGCGCTGGGCTCAGATCCCTCTCTATTGACTTTGACTTCCCCACTCCTGATTGCCACACATGTTTCCACTTTTTAGCGCTGGTGTTTTTGTGTTTTTATTTTGAGGTACTCTTTATGGATGGATCTGGGCTCTATAAGACCCCAAATCCCTCCTCTGCCCTTGAAAGCATTCAAAACATCAAGATCAGTATTTTTGAATACTCTCAATTTTCTATGATAAGTCTATGATAAGAAAGAATGTAACCTAGTAGATATCTAAACTCTTAGAGATATTGCCATGGGTGTGAGAGCCCTCCCAGTATACAATTTAAATAGAAAGAAGGGGAAAGGGGGAATAAAAGGGCAAGCAAATATGTAGCAAAGCTGAAGAAAAGGGAACCAGTCTCCTAGGGCCCTAGCAAAAAAATAAATATAACAGTTGAATACAAGGGATATCCAAAATGGTTTTTGTTTGCCCCGCACCCCACTCTTGCGGGTAACAATATAACCTGACTCTATAAGAAATACTAAGATTTCTATGTCCTTCAGTGGATGATAAAAAAAAAAAAAAAAGATTAACACAGTACGTTTAAAGAAACTGAAGGAATGGGGTGTCTATTCAACATAAAGAAATCTTTGATTGAAGAGCTCTTCGTTATGGAATAATACATCATTAAATTATTAAAACAAACACTTTAACCCCTGTGTTGATACACCTCAGGTAAGTGTTTTAACATGTAAAATAATAAATGTATTTATTCGAAGTGCAAGATGGAATGATTCAAGATGGATGACTCATGTTGCTATTTTTCAGTCTACTTTTGCACTTTAGACTTAATATGTTCTGTTGATGGCCTTTTGTTCTAGCACTGTTTAACTCGATGAAAATCCACTTAGAGAATTCTTATAATTAATGTTTTAATAAACTGTTTATGGTCTAAAGGTCTTGTGTACACAACAATTAATATTACACTGTGTCAGTAAAAAAATAAATAAAAATCTTGTAATTAGTATTATCTTTAACTGGAAAAACATTCTGCCAGAAAATGATTGTTTTACTTTGGAATTTAAATTTTTTGCTAAAACTGTTAAAGTAGGTAAGGCATTTTATGATTTACTTAAAATTGCCCTGATGTATAAAAAACAAGACAAACAATGTTTCAGTTATAAATAAACTAACGCTGTACTTTCTATATACATTCTACTGGCACTTTCTTGCATACAGTATGTGTGTTTCTTGCCACATATGTAAATACATTTACACAGTACAAGTCAGTCATAGGATCTGCAAGCCATGTTAAGTTACAGGCATAGCGCTTGAAAGTAAGGGTTATTATGCACATGCCTTGTGATCAAGTTTAGAAAGATTATTATTAGCTGCATACAAACACCTTTGCCAGTGCTTATATAAATATTTATCAAATAAATTAAGATTTTGTTGAGTAAAAAACCTCTACTGAAGAAAGTTTTAGTTCAATCTTATTTTATTAAGAAAAGGAGAGATTACATTACATATGTGTATCGTACATTGACATAAAGGTAGAAATAGACATTTTAATATTGGCACCATGAAGTCACATTGTATAAAGAATTTGTTAGCTTCAACAGAGTTAATTTAGTATATAAGCCTGTGTAGCCATAGCATCTATCAAGACATATTGAGGGTCTGTGAGCACCACTATCCTCTCAATGAGCGATGCCCATCCATTATAAATATGCTAGGGCTTTTGTTATTGTGCTAAACACTATTTCTCGTAGGGGAGAACTCTATGTGGGTCCCAGAGTTCCCGTCTGTCGAATCTAGAGATTATGGTTCGGGTCTTTGTGTATCGTTGCACCATGTAAAGAGAGGAGGGGGAGTGATGGTGAAAATAGAGGGGTCAAAGCAGTAAGGTAAGTAGATATTGAGAAGGAGACATTCCAGTGTAAAGTCGAGGGGCATCTGCACCAACGGGTCAACAACTTGAACCCATTTTCTTAAGCTTTGGAGGCTAAGGATATTTTGTGAGTCAGAATGAGGCTCTTTTGCCAGTCAATAGGTGAAATGGAAAGGCCCAAGTCTACCTTCCAGGCCTGTGTGTATGGGGGGAGGTCGGGATTAGAAACCATATGTATGAGAGAGTAGAGTTTAGAGACCACATGTGTGGGGGGTCAGCCTGAAGCAGCATGTACTCCAAGTCTGTTAAATCATTAACAGGCAAGGAAGGGAAGGTATGAATGTAGGATATCACTTGTTGTCTTTGCAGCCAATGCATTGAGGTATGGGGAGATGGGCCGGAGGGAGCGTCTTTCATCAGAGTCTGAATGAAGGACTTGGGCAAGTCGTCTGTAGTCCTCCTTTCTCCAAGGTTCAAAACTTTCCCCCTGTAGTGCCAGTGGAAATGCCAGAGTCCCAGAGGCGTCGTGGGTCCCTTAAGTGGGGATAAGGTCTTGGAGGAATTCATTCGGGTCCATATTTGTATAGTTTGTCGGGTGAGGTTGCCAAGGGGTAACCCAACCCCTCAGGAATTCAGCAGGCGTCGATGGCAAAGTGCAGAGATCTATTGGATTGAGATGGCTTTCTATTTGTACCCATAATTTGGTGGAGGGATGGTGGAGCCAGTCAAGTATGCGTGTGAGTACTGCTGCCCTATAGTATAGACAGGCATCTGGAGCTCCAGCTCCCCCCCTGTATCTTGGGGAGCGATAGAGTTTCATAGCGTATTCGAGGCCGAGCCCCCTGCAGATAAAAGAGAAAAACAGATGGCGGAGCTTCTTAAAGAATGAGGAGGGTATGGAAATAGGGATTGTCTGGTACAAATAAAGAAGCCAAGGGAGAACATCCATTTTTTTTTACAAATAATGTGGTGTTTTTTTATTGAAAGAATAAAGACATACAGAGTGCATACAGCAACAATATAAATATGTCACGTCCATCATCCACCGGAAAGTCCATGTGATTTACACACATTATACTTTGTACATGTACAATGTCTCAAAGTCCAAACGTAATCTATTGCATTCTATGTAGTGAAATATCAAAGGCCCAGACATCAAGTTTATGCAAGGGAGAAAACAATAGTGGTGTATAAAGATCAATCAGGTAATACATTACAAGTGGCTGCGTTTTCTAACCAAATGTCCCATATTTTACCATATTTGGCAGGGCATCCTCTATGAGCGTAAATTTCTTTTTTATACGGTAAAACCCTGTTTACTGCTGAAACCCACTCCTGAAGTGTCGGTGGTGTGGCCTGAAGCCACTTCCTCGCTATAAGTAGTCTAGCAATGAACAGTGTTTCCTGAAGGAATATTTTATGGGATTTATCTGAGTCTGGATCGGGGAAAACTCCCAGCAGACATTGCTTGGGGCACAATTTCAAAGAGGATCCCATCTCATCATGGATAAATTTCACTATGTGAGTCCAATAGTCCTGTATCGCTGGGCAGGACCAGAGAAGTTGGAAAAAGGTACTGAAAGGACTATCACACCGAGGGCACAATGGATTTCGGTCAGGCTTGTATTTGGCCAGTCGGAGGGGCGTCAAATATGATCTGTGCATAATATATAGTTGTGTGAGGCGGTCTGACAGTTTTGTGGAGACCTTTTTGCAGGTGTCCAGTGCATTATCCCATTCATCATCCTCCAGGCCCCCCACGTCTCCAGACCAGCGCTCTTTCAGTTTATATGCAAGGGAGGCTGCTGCAGGGAGAAGTAGTGAATTGTAGTGCCTAGAAATAAGTTTACGGGAGTCTAGTCCCATTATAATATAGGAAATATCTAGACGTTCTATATTAGGGGAAGCGCCACCAAACTGGGTCTGAAGGGCATGGCGAAGCTGGAGGTAACGAAAATGCATAGAAGTAGGGAGGCCAAACTCCACCCGTTGAAACGATTTAAGAGTGGTATCACAGTAGACATCTGATAGAAACCTTATCCCTTGTCTGAGCCATAGGGCCTGATCTGGAATTGTTAGCAATTCTTTTAGGCCAGGGTTTTCCCATAGGGGTGTGTGAAAGTGTGTGGGTAGTATCTGCAGTCTACGTCCCGCTATCTCCCAAATTTTACGATGATGATATAATAGGCCCTTACAGTGATCCATCCCAAGTGTACCTGTAATGCCCTTAAACAAAATTTGGAATGGGTGGGTGACCTCGCGGTCATGGGGAGAGCATATCAGGGATAGATAGCGACCCTTATCATGTTTATCAATGTGAAAAAAATGAGACAGCTGCGCCGCCAGGTAATAGAGATTAAAGTAGGGCAAAGCCACTCCCCCTCTATCAGTAGGGTTTTTGAATGCTTGCCAGGACAGCTTATGGCGACTCGTCCCCCAAACAAAAGAGTTGAGGAGAGCGTCGATGGATTTAAAGACCTTAAGGGGTAGATAGGCCAGAGCATGCCAGAAAACGTACAAAAATTTGGGGAGAAGAACCATCTTGATCATATTTACCCACCCCATTACCCCCAGGGGCAGTTTGGCCCATGTTTGTGTTTTGAATTTTAAGTTCGCTATTAGAGGTTCTATATTTAGTCTGGCAAAGTCTTCAGGTGAACGGGTGAGCACAATCCCAAGATATGTCATGGAGTTGACTCTGAGTAATGGGGATGAGGACTGAAGTTCTGTAGGGACGCTCACATCAATAGGGAGAATCTGGGAGTTATCCCAATTTATCTTTAGGCCAGAGTATCTACCGAAGTGTTGAAAAATTTCGAGAGCAAATTGAGGGATGGGCCTGCATCTTCTAGGTACAATAGCATGTCATCCGCATATAGGCTGATCTTTTCTATTAGATCTCCTTGTTGCAGTCTCCGGACACCTGGATGTGTCCTAAGCATAGAGGCAAGAGGTTCTACTGCAAGGGCATACAACAAAGGGGATAGGCGTGCATCCCTGGCGTGTGCCCCTAGTGAGAGGGAAGGTGTCTGAGACTTTACCATTGACCAAGATCCTGGCACACAGGTGTTGATATAGAAGTTGGATCCATTTAATAAAATTTGGTCCGAACCTGAATTTTGCAAGGCATTCCCAGAGGTAGTCCCACTCGACTGGATCGAACGCCTTTGCAGCAGCGAGTGAGACTACCACCCTAGAACCCAGATGATCATGCTCAGCCTGCATGTTCGTGTAGAGCCTGCGCAAATTATATGCCGTGTTTTTAGCTGGCATGAACCCGGTCTGATCCGGGTGAATCAGCATAAGGATCACTGTACTGAGACGCAACGCCAGGACCTTGGCCAGAATTTTAATGTCTAATTGGAGGAGGGAAATTGGACGATACGATTCAGGGAGTTCTAGGTTTTTACCAGGTTTAGGTATTAACACAATGTGGGCCTCTCCCATAGTGGAGGGTAGGGAGCCATGTTCAAATATAAAAGAGAACAATTCATGAAGCTTGGGGATGAGGGTCTCCCCGTAAGTTGTGTAAAATTCGAGAGGTAGGCCATCAGAGCCCGGTGCTTTGGAGGGGTTGAGCAGGAATATCACCTTTGTAATTTTGTCTACAGTGATAGGGGCCTCAAGTAGCTTAATCTGGGGGGGGGGGGGGGGGGGCGTAAGTGTGGGTAATTCTATGTCTGCCAGAAAGGACATTATCTCTTCTGTGGAGTTATTGGTGTTGGAGGAATATAGGGATGTGAAAGAGCGAAATTCCACTACCACAGCATCGGGGTCAGTCAACAGCTCGCCATCAGCTGCACGGAGAGAAACCACCATGGGGGGTTTGTGATCCAGGTGGGCTAAATAAGCTAGAAGGCGGCCTGCCCGTTCTCCACATTCATAGTGCTTCTGTTTAGAGTAGTATATGTTCTTTTCTGCCTTTTCAAAGAGAAGGTTATTTACCACCCTTGTATGGAGTTTTAGTAGGTCTGCAGTAGATGGTGAGGGATTATCAGTAAAATGTTTCTCTGCGTCCGTAAGAGCCTGCTCTGCCTGTCTGAGCACCTGGCAGGAGGTCTTTCTGTATCTAGCTATGCGATGAGACAGAACCATACGGGCATGAGATTTGAATGAGTCCCATATCACATCAAGTGGCGCAGTGTCTCTGTTAGTTTGGAAAAAAAAATCCCATTCAGTGGCGGCCTCCCCCAGTGCAGGGACAACCGTCAACCAAAACGGATTAAGTTTCCATATGTAGGTCGTGGGGAGGGAGTTTAGTCGGAGAGTGATCCAGTAGGGGGCATGGTCAGAAAGAACACATGGGTTAAAGCCTACCTCTCCTAATAGAGGGAGAAGATTGCGAGATATTAGAATAAGGTCTATTCTTGACATGGAACTATGCATGGTTGAGAAACAGGAAAATGCCCTGTCTTGGGGATATCGATGTCTCCAGGTGTCTACCAGGGTGAGGTCAGCGAGAAGTCTACCAAATCTAGTGTATGATCGAGGGGGATGATCCTGAGACGTCATTGAAAGTCTATCCAAATTACCATGTACAACGTTGTTGAAATCTCCTAGCCAAATCGCAGGGACAGTAGGAAATTAGGACATAAAAGCTACACCTTCGGTGATAACATTAAACTGGAAGGAGGGAGGTATATAAATTGCAAGGATCAATACTTCTAGACCATTCAGTTTAGCATGTAAAAATAAAAATCTACCCTGAGGGTCAGATCTAAGTGTCAGCAACACAAAACAAACCATTTTGGCTATCAGTACCGCAACACCCCTGGAGTGTGCAGAATAGGGGGCCTGATACAACCAGCCCAAACATGTTTTTTTTAGTGCCATTTGGAATTGGCCTGTGATGTGGGTCTCCACCAGCACCATGAGATCTGCCCGTTGTGCTTTAGGGTACGATATGACCGCATTGCGTTTAGTTTTAGCCCTAAGACCACGCACATTCCACGTAATACATTTCAATTCAATCATGGTGGCAGGTAGTAAATCTCAGAGTACCCATCGTCCAGAGCTCCTGTCTCGACGTCCCGGGTCATCCCAATAGCAGGATGGCCTGCAACATCGCCCCCAAAATATGGGACGAGCCCACAAGGACACCGCAATACAAGCCGGCAAATCTCCGGGATTCCATTGCAATGTAAGGCATCAATAAAGTCATTAAAACACCAATATCCTATATTCCTGTGCTCATACAGTATGAAATGAGCTGCAGACCAGCAACAAAACTTTAACAAAAAACAAAACAAAAGAAAAAACCAAACCAATACACTGGCATATCCGGGTAGGCATCGCACCAAACATATATTAAGTGCAGTTTGCTGGGGCCGGACAGGCCAGGGAAACCATACTTGTGCTTTAACGTTACATCTAGGAAATAGAAAGACGGGATCTGTGGGCATTCCCGCAACTAGTGGGACGGTTATTCGCTGCAGAGCGAGCAGCAGCAGTAGGAGTGAGACTCCTGGTCTGGGATCTCCAGGATACAGGATGCAGATGTCCAAGTCCATGTACCAGGTGTCATAGCGGGCATTAGCTTGCCACAAAAAGGGAAAAAAAAAATTGAAGTGCGGGGCTAAAACTCATGTGTGTCCACAAAGCTCCTTGAAAAAGTCACGTGTCAGTGATGTAACGCGTGGGAGGAGCTTAGGACGTTCAGTGCTGCAATACATCTGAAGGTTAACAGCAGCTGTTTCTCTATGGGAAACTTCGTCCACAGCGGCTGACTGCAATCTGCATAGTTGAATGCTTCTAATAGACCGGGAGTTTGTGAGTGTATCTCTTGTCCGTTTTGCTTGTGCACTATCTAGTAAGTTCACTGCACAATGATCTATTTTTTCTTTGCTTGCTTTGCACAAACCTTTATCCTGAGAGCCAAATCATCAGCAGTATTATGGCTAAAGTGGGATGCGAGAAAAACTAAATATCCTGATACAAACGATCTAACCCAGTGAGTCAATCAATCTGGATTAAGGGAAGGAACTGTTTAATTATTTTTACTTTCCCCCACTATTTATCTCTATCCGGACATTGTACTCTGAGTGTCATTATTATTTATTTATATTCACCGTCACATCACCAATTTGAAGATTTATTTTGGCTATTTTAACACATGTATTAGCACCATAATTATTTATCCATTTTATTCACATGTATGCATTTTTTATTCCTGGATTTTAGCTTAGTCGTAGCAGCATATTGTGCACTATTTATTTAAAGTGCATCAATTTTATACTAAGTGTCCACAAAGCTCGCAGGTATGCCAGAGAGGGGAAGGAGGATACGTGACATTGGAACCATACCTTGAGTTCTGCAATAAGGGGGTAGGTGGCCAGAAGAGGAGCCATATAGAGGGAAGGGGGGAAGGGGGAGAGGGGGACACAGTACCTTCAATAAGAGAGAGCTCAGGGTCCCTGTAGAGTGCAGGATCACTGTACCGTATGTCCTCTGGTATGAACCAGGCGGTCAAAAGCCAGGACTCTAAGCAGGTTCCCTACCCGCGGCTGTTTTACTTTCCAGCCAGGATAGGACAGCCTCCAGTGTGTCGAAGAAATGCGCTCTATCCTCTCCAACAACACACAACCCGGGAACAGCATAGCATACGAATAGTGGCGGCTCCTCAGTTGGCGTTTGGCTTCCATGAAGTAAGCTCTTTTCTTTTGGACCTCTGCCGAGAAGTCCAGAAACACTTTAATCTCGCTGTTCTTGAAGGGGATGTTGCCTTTTAGCCTGGTATGGTGCAAAACAGTGTCTCTGTCCCGGAAATTCAGCATTTTAGCAATGAATGTGCGCGGCGGTGCACCTGGAGGTGGAGGTTTAGCAGCCAGCCTGTGTGCGCGCTCGATCACAAAAGAGGTAGAGAACTCATTCCTTCCAAAGGTGCTGACCAACAGATTCTCCAGGAAGGAAGGGGGGTCAGAGCCCTCCGAGCCCTCGGGGAGACCCACAAATCGCAAGTTGCATTGCCTGAGGCAATTCTCCATATCGTCCTGTTTGGCTAACACCATGTTCAGTTGGTGTTGTAATCGTTCAGTGTGAACCTGTAATAGCGGCAGCTCATCCTCCACATGGCTGATGCGGGCCTCCGTCTCTGTGACCCGGTCCCTTAGTTTCTGCAGCTCTTGGTGGATCAAGGAGACGTCTATCTTCACCTCCTCTATTTTGCTGGTTAAAGTGCTTTTGCAGTTGGAGAGAGCCTCAAGGACACGTGCTGTGTCTTCTGCAGCCGCGTCAGGAGTGGGAGACAAGCCGGCGCAATTTTCTTCCCCAGTCCCCTTGTCCACATGTTTGTATTTGGCCAGCTTTGTGGCCGGATCAGTAGCTTTCTTCGTTGGCGACATGATCTCCGTGGGCATGAGAGTCAAGGTATCCGACAGAGGCGATACCTACGCCATGCCGATCCAGGCCACGCCCCTGAGAACATCCATTTTAGAGCAATCACCCTGTCTAGCCATGATAGGCATTTCTTTATGTAGTTTGAGAGATCCGTCTTGGTTCTAAGCAGGAGGGGAGTGAAGTTCATGGAGAACAATTGGGACCCTTCTGTGGGTATTTGGATTCCGAGGTAACGGATGGAAGTGGAACCTGTTTTAAAGGGAAACTTAGTGGAGAGTTGGCAGAGGACCTTCTGGGACAGTGAGATATTCAGGATTTCTGACTTAGCATGATTCACTTTAAAGTTGCTCAGCTTCTTAAACCTCTTAAATTCCTCCATTATATGTGGTAAGGATAGATGGGGTTGGGTCGTAAACATTAATAGGTCATCTGCAAAGAGAGCCAGTTTGGAATGAGTGGGTCCTACTGATACACCTGAGATGTTGGGATTATTGCATAAAGCAGTTGCCAGGTGTTCCATGACCAGGACAGAGTAGGGGAGATAGAGGACAGCCTTGTCGTGGCCCATTGTGGATAGAAAATGAGGGGACAATGAGCCATTCACCTGAATTCTAGCAGAAGGAGAGGAGTATAGGGACATAATTCGGGATAGCATATTGGGGCCCAGACCTATCTGCACCAGAGACATCTGGAGGAATTGCCAGTCAACCCAGTCGAATGCTTTTTCTGCATCGACCATCAAAAGGCATATAGGGACATCATGGGTGCGAGCATAGTCAGTAAGAAGCAGGGTTTTCAGGGTGTTGTCCCTTGCCTCGCGACCACTTACAAAACCCACCTGATCCAGATGTATGAGGCGGGTGAGCAGTGGCTGCAATCTATTGGCTAGAATTTTGGCATATATTTTTAAGTCCACTCCAATTAACGATATGGGTGTATAATTAGCGCACAAAGTTGGGTCCTTATCTGGTTTTGGGATAATGGCAATATGGGCTTCAAGTGTTTGTGGAGGAAACGCCCAGCCTTCCGATAAGGAGTTGAACACCTTAACTAGGAAGAGGGTCAGTAGGGAAGCAAATATTTTGTAGAATTCAGGAGTGAAACCATCAGGACCTGGGCTTTTACCGGATGGGGTGGCCACTATCGCTCCTGGGACCTCGTCTGCTGTAACTACCCACTCCAGCTCATCTACAGTATCGCCATCCAATGTAGGGAGTGCTGTTTCCTCAATATAAGACTGTCTATCAGTCTCAAGAAAAGGGGGGCACTAGAAGAGTTGCCAGGCGGTGGATTGTACAGCGATTGGTAAAAATCTCAGAATGTTTGTGATATCTTAGAGGGCTCACTGATCATTTCCCCAGATGGGGCCCGAATGTGGGGTATAAATGTGGAAGACGTGTTTGGGTGGAGGGAGCGAGCCAAAGGTCTGCCGCATTTATCTTGAAATCAGTACTGATGAAGGGCAAGTCTGTCCGCATAGGTACGAGCTGAAGCTTTATATAATTCTTTGAGTTGGGATCAAGCTCTTGATACTTCTGTAAGGGTCGCCACCGTTGGGGCTCGCTTATGTTGGGTTTCAAGGTCGCAAACTTTTGCATTGCTGATGCTATTGTGGCTTATCGTGCCTTTTTCAAGTGGGACCCCATTTGAATAAAGATTCCCCGTAGGACAGCTTTAAGCACCTCCCACTGTAAGGGTAGCAGGGTAGAATCCGAGGCATGGTCTGCTAAGAAGTTAGAGATGGTTTCTGAAACCCTGCGGGAACAGTCAGGGTTCGCGAGAAGTGAGTCATTCAGCCTCCACGTCCAAAAAAGTTTTAATTGTCACAGTATTTAGAAGCAAGTTGATTTTTTGTTACCTCATCATACAGCCACAAAGCATGCTTAGAAAAGCTAATAAGCATACATGGGTCAATCTTGACAATGCAAAACATAAAAAGGGAAAAGTTCTAGGAATGAGAGTTACATTTGACAAGCTCCTTAAAGTGGGGTTCCCATTTTTTTAAAAAAAATTAAAAGTCAGCAGCTACAAATACTGCAGCTGCTGACTTATAATCGGACACACCTGTCCCAGGGTCCAGCAATTTGGGGGATCGAAGCCCCGCTCATCCCCCCCTCTGCTCGGTGGCACCGGAATTTTAACTGTGGCTGCCGGGCTGTGGCTTTACAGCCCGGCACCCACTGCGCATGCGCGAGCCGCGCGCCGTCACTGGCCCCGCAATCATCTGGGACCGTTCACGTATCCCAGATGATTGACAAGAGGGAGGGTGGAGAGGCGATCTCCCTTCCTGCGCTGAGGGCAGTGACGTCAGGAGCCCAGGCACCGAAGGAGGCAGACTACGAGGAACCCCCTAGCAACAGGCATTTAGAGGTGAGTAAAAAAAAAATTTTCTCCAAATGTTTTTTTTAAACTTTTTTTAAGCACATTACTGTAACGAGCACCTGCTCGCTCGGTCCCACTCTCCCGACACTCCTCTGTGGCTATAGAATCAGATTGCAGATCGCAACGTCTGATAGTTCAGTCATCCGTTGCTCCAGGATTCGAACTACAGCTATGTGCCGTTCTAATCCAGTTGTGATAGCTCAGAACAAACACCAGGCAGGCTGTATGTAAGTTCAAACAGGAATATCACTTTATTGAAAGGAATACAGGCTCTTTTATACAGTAAAAGAGGAGGTGCATACCTCCTGCGCATATTACTCTGAACATACACCTGTGACCAGAAACCTAATTAACATGGGCTAATTAACTAATCCCTTTAGACAGCCTAGATGACTCAGTAATGACCTTTAGGCCAGACTGGCCATCTTGTAGCTCAGAAAACACAATCAACATTATCACAAATCAACACAGAACTCTTCTTCACACAATACATTATACATGATCATAAGTACAACCACAGGACATTTTCACAATAGCAGGAGCTAATTACAATTAACAATACAAACAGTGTTCTCCCCCCTCCTCAGCCTAGTCATCAACAACTATAGTAGGAGTAGACTGTTCGTCTCCTAGCCAGTCCTGGAGGCTAATGTGATCAGCTCACTCAATTATCATGTTGAGTTCAGAATAAAACAAACCAATAATAGTCTTTACATATATATCCTGGGAGATATTGGGGATAAATATTACTGTCCCATTTTAAGCAATCCAAGACATACCATCCAAGTCACCATTTGCCATATGGCATACATAGGGTCCCCAGAGAGTCTGTATGTCCTGGGGGACCAGGACCCGAATCCACAGTAATACCACCTCAAGAATCCCCAGGCATACAGCTCACAAAGAGCACCGTTCCCCCAAATGCCAGGGATCGATAGACAAGAGGCTAGCATTCAATCCCCTCCAAAAGTCTCTCTCCCGGCTAGGTCTGTCACAATTACTATTTTTTTTTTTGGGGTGGAACTCCACTTTAAGCATTGGTTACCTTCCAGCTACTGACAAGGGTGGGAGTGTTTTGTGCTGTCTGTGTGTCCGCCTGATCTTTTCAGCTGCAGTTGACAGGTGGGGGAGTCTCCACCATTTTGATGAGCTGTACACCTGTGGTTCTGCTGTCATTCAAAAACCCTCCAGACATTGCCCAGGCTACTTTATTAGGTTTAAAAGGTGTGCTTATCCCAGACACATCCAAATGCATTTATTGTCAGTGTGCTATCTCTTACATTAAAGGGTTCATTGCACTAGGACAGTGGTTCTCAACTCTGGTCCTCAGGACCCACTAACAGGCCAGAATTTAAGTATTTCCTTAGGGAGATGCAGACTATAGAATACTGCAATCACTGAGCAGCAAATGATATCACCTGTGATGTATTTCTTGCAAACCTGGCCTGTTAGTGGGTCCCGAGGAAAGGAGTTGAGAACCACTGCACTAGGATGTTGCGTTGTTTTCTTTTCTCTGTGGATAACATCTTACACTATGTTACAGATGTAGCACAAACCTTCAACCTGGTTCTGGTGTTTAACCAGGTTCTGATCCCAATTTAGTGCAAAGCAGCCAGTCACAAGGTAATTTCAGCCAGGTGCACAAAATTTCTCTCTGTCCTTCACACAGTGAACAGGCAGATAGCAAAACTTGATTGAGGGCACTACTTAGAAAGCTGTTAACTTTTATAGGATATGTGTAGAAAAATATGAACACTTCAGCACAAGGGGGTTCCCACAATGGAAACAACCCTGGCCAGCAGGTATAGAACAGTCCCCCCAAAAAAAGGGGCACAATGGCAACAGTCTCTATGCCAGGATTTCTCTCAGGCCTATTCACTGTGTCACTGGCTACTCGGATGCCTTTTTCCAGTATCAGTTGACACTGCATTACGATGAGCCTCCTGACCAGATCTTCCCTGGACGTTGCCTCATCTGTTCTCATCTGTTCCCTCCTGAGCCAGAGCCACCCAGGACCTTTTGCAGACTCTCATAGACCTTGGAAGGTTTAACAGCACTTCCAGGCTGGGTCACTTTCCAGAAGGCAAAGGACCCTTCCTATTTGATGCTCCAAACCTTATATATACACACCTTTAAGCCCCCTGCTGGTCAATCTCCCAACCAGGGATTGGCTGAGGCTATATACATGATCAGCTCAGGCTCTACCTCCTCCACCCACTATGTTCCAGCACTTTCTGGAAAGACAGGGGGAGACAGGCTGCAGAGCCCAGAACAGACCAAATCAAGCAAATCCAGCTCCACTGACTACATCAGAGCCCAAAAATAACTAAATTTACCTATAACCTCTTAGCACCCAACTAGGAGGGTGCAATAAAGAGACGAGGAGGTGTTCTCTGTCGTATGGGGGCAACACAGATTCTCTGTATGTAGAGAAACAAAAAAAGTACCACTCTAATACTCCTATCACTTATATCAGCCAACATGACATGCAATGAACTGGTGCAGATCGTATAAAACAGCTTGTCAGGTTACAATATGCTATTAAAAAAAATGGCAACTGACCTCACTTAGGACGCCGGCTCACTGTGACAAAAACGAAACCAGGTAATGTAAGATAGCTTCAGCTCTGCTCTCCACACACAGAAGAGGTCCATCAGACACTCCTTCTATAATTCAAAGCTCAAACACAGAACCACCCTACTAACAGCACCAGGCTCCACCCTCAATATGTTACGTCCCAGATGGACTTTGTCAAAGGGATGTCTGATGCTGAAGCTCCAAGCCTTAAATGCTCTTACCCAATACAAACCAGGGATGGATCACAGGAGAAAAAAAAACAAGTGTAGGCACAAAAGCTATGGCTCATATATCCCCCAATTACAACAATTATATCATTGGATACACAGTCTCATTTGATCTCATTTGAATGCCGGCTGCTGTGAGGAACTCGAGGGTCAGAATGAGGCTTGGAACTCAGGGCAGAGATGGCAGCAGGGAGATGGAGTCACCAATAGTGGACGCATTTCATGAGCATGTGCGATCGTACGGCAAGCCGCGCTCCTTTTTCAACAGACTTAGAGGAGGGGACAGTATAGACTCATTATAAAGGGAGGGTGAACTCGGGAGGGGAGGAGAATAAATAGCAGAGAGCGGGCCATACTAATTAAAACATGATGACATGTAGTGAAGGACAGTGAATAAAAATCACATACACAAATGCAAATGTAAACCATTGAAAGACACTAAAATAAGATATTTAAAAAAAAATGTAATACATCAACTGAGTAAGCTAGAATAAGCATATTATATAAAAAAGAGGAGATCAATCATAAAGAATTAATCAGAATGGTTCTAAAAAATATATATAAACATATTAAATATATAAAGACTATATATGAAATCTGTCAAGTACATCTATAGCAGCGAAACATAGTTATCTATAAGACCCATATATACCTATATTCAATAAATATTAATTAATACATTTTGTAATAATTCTGTGAATTATTTTAATTATATTGGAAATTAAATAAAAGAGGAATAAGTCAGATGATCATACGCATATTTATATAGAACTGGCAAAAAGGTTAATCTGAAGAAATTTATACTTTGATGGGTTAGGAGGAGAAGAGGGGGAAGGGAAATAAGGGTAATGTTTATTTAGGTATTAGTTATATTAAATATTGGATTATAATACAATTATATTATTTAGATGGAGAGGGGAGGAGAAGGGGGTGGCGGGGGTTTAAATTTTATTTGAGAGAGGGAAAAAGGAAATGAGGGTTATCCATAATAATTAACTCTCTGTGGATATATACATGCCCACATGCATGTGGACTCGTGTATAGATACACAAGGGCACAAACGTATGGACATCTACTAAAAATCCCCACTAAAAAAAATATATATATACTGTATATAAAATGTATAACTTTAAAATATTAGTAAGGTTATCTCTAGATCATATTACTATAAATACTTACAAGATCAAATCCCGCTCCCCCATAATAAGAAACCTAAAGTAAAATAAATACAGGGTTACATGCTATATATAGTATTGTATGGCTATTGGGATATAAAATATTTATATCTAAATAATAGTCGAATTTTTAATGCCCACATTGATACCACCAGGCGAGAGGGCATCTAGATTATAAATCCAGAACGTTTCTCTAGCACAGAATTTTTTAAAACGTTCTGTGACAGAGAGGGAACTGGGTATCTGTTCAATGACCCACACTTGTAGGCCATTTGTGGAATGTTGGTGGGTCTCTCAGAAACGTCTAGGGACACTATGTGGGTCAGCCTCTTCCTTCTATGCTCACCAAACCTCGTCCTAAGGGCTCGTATAATTTGGCCTACATAAATTAGGCCGTATGGACAAGTAAGCCCATACACCACGAAGTCTGAGGAATTGTAGAATTTTTTCAATAGATAGGTTTTGCCTTTCATACTGAAGGATTTTTGGCCATGTTTGACAAATTTGCAGGTCTAGCAAAGAGTCTTAGGACACTGATACATTCCTACCAGTGGTATGAGTACTGGCTTGTTAGAGGGAACTATACTGGGTTTGATTTTGCTTGGAGCAATTCTATTCTTTAAGTTTGGCGCTCTCCGGTAAGTCACCCTAGGATGCTCAGGGATGACAGTTTTAAGGTTGGGATCCTGTAATAGGATGTCTCAATGTTTGGCCAGTATGTTTTCTATCTTTTTAAACTGAAAGTGGAATGTAGTAGTGAATCAGATCGAGTGGTCTTCAGGTTCACAAATCTTCTTAGGAGGTTTGCCTTTGAGGTAGTAGTTATATGCTTGATCTACAAGGTGCTCAGGATATTGTTTATCCCTAAACTTTTTCTTTAGTAAAGTACTCTGATCAATTTAATCACTTTCTCTTGTGCATTTTTGTCACAGACGGCAGAATTGTCCCTTGGAGATGTTGGCAATCCATTTTGGATAATGGCAGCTGTTATGATGTAAGTACGAGTTACCAGCAATCGGTTTGATAAAGTTTTAAGCAAAAATGGCAATGGATATGGAATCCACATCATGGCCTAGTTCTAAATCCAAAAATGCCAGGGTATTTTTATCAATTACTGAAGTGAAAGACAGACCATACTGGTTGTCCTTACAGTAATTAAGAAAAGGATTAATGGAATCAGGGGTGTCATCCCAAATGACAATTATGTCATCTATATACTGCCCAAAGAAAACAATATTAGCCGAAAATGGCTAGCCATGGCTAGGTTCACGTATGAGGGAGCAAAATTGGCGCCCATTGCCGTGCCCTGCAACTGTAAATAAAAATCTCCATCGAAATTAAAATAGTTGTGTGTAAGGCAAAAACATGTAGCTTCTATAATAAAAGCTGCCTGTTGGCAATTGATCAACAGATATTGTGCTAAAAATTGCTCCAAGGCCATTAGGCCAAAGCTGTGGGGGATGGATGTGTACAAAGAGCTCACATCAAGTGAGAGCCATACGTAAGTCGGCTCCCACCTGTATGAAGATAGTAATTCCAAAAGGTGTGTCCCATCCCTAATATAAGACTGCAGTTGATGCACTATGGGCTGTAAAAATTGGTCAATGCAAACACTTAGCCCTGTGGTCACGCTATCCATTGCGGCCACAATGGGTCTACCTGGAGGAAGTTCTACATTTTTTTAATTTTTGTGAACCTTAGGGAGGTGGTAAAAATATGGCACCTGATAGAAAAGAATTTTCCATTTTATTTATTATACCGTCCTGTAATGCTGAAGTTAATAGAGAATCGACTTCTTTAGCGAAGTAGAGTGTAGGGTCTTTGACAATTTTCATATACGTGGTGCCATCAGAAAGCAATCTCTTTGCTTCACACATGTAATCATCTTTGTTTCATAGCACTATCCCTCCCCCCTTATCTGCCAATTTAATGACTTTAGCCCCAGTCAGAAATTGCAGTGATTTTATTTCAGGTGGGGAGAGATTATTAGTTTTAGAGAGATCAGATGTCTGGCACAATTTAAGCAAATCTGCATATACTACCCTGTAGAGGCTCTCTAAGTAGGGGCCCTTGGCATGGGATGGATTAAAAATAGACTTGGGCCTAAAGGATGTGTGAACTATAGGATATGAAGCAGCAGAATGTTGCATAAAGAGACTCAGGGGGTCTTCATCAAATATTGAAGTATCCAAAGGTATCTATAGAACAGGTGTCCAAGAGAAACTGATCATTGGCCGTGACGGATGGAGATGTAGGGGGTAGGGTAGTAGGCAACAAATTCTTCTTATCTTTGAGGTAGTAATACCTTTTCAAGGATCACAAGAGACCAGCAATGTAAAACCTGTGATCGAACACAACTAATCCAATGTTGCAGGTGTGATCCAGATAATTATAAAGCACATGGAGATGTGTTTATACAGCTTGTCAAAATGTATATCCTGGTGATCATATAAGGATACAAAAGGATAAGTTCCCTTTTGGAACATGTTTCATATTCCACCCGTTTTTGCGATTCCCGCACCCACAGCCACATGCAGAAGTGTGAATCAAGCCTTATAGGGTTTTTCACATGTTCAAATTTTGCGAGGGTCTTGGTTTTATTTTTCTTTTAATAAACAGCATAAAGGTATCACAATATCTACATAACAATATTTTGAAATGCCTTGTAAAAAATGGCATAACTTTCTATAAATTATTTGATGCAAAGAAAAAAACAAAACATTTTACAGAATAAAATCAAATAAAGATAATACTTTGAAAAAAAATCTAATATTAAGTTACATTTCCTTTGCAAGATTCAGATTGTGCTTTACAGCTATTAAATGTCAAATCTTTGTTTAGATAACAGCAGCCATAAAACTGAAAGCAATGTAGTTTTGTAAACGACTTTGGCAAGCGGAAACATCTTCAATGCATTAGGGTATAGTGAAAGCTCAATCAATCAAACTGATTAAGCTTTCAAGCTGGATAATGCAAATGGAGTGTATATTATACACTCTCCAATGATAGTACCGTAATTCCCTAAGGATGCTATCACTAAGTTATCTGCAAATTTCCTTCCACCTGCAAAACTTTAACACAACCGTTACCGCAAGTTAGTCCATTAAAGTTTGCATTGTTAAATCATATTTTCACTTTAGCAATCAAATTTTTGAAAATCTCGCTATGTTATGTGTTCTCACAGCATATCTATTTTTTTTGTTATATTTCTTACCTTTTAGATGTTTCTCTGTAAGGCTACTTTCACACTGGGGTCGGCGCTATTTTTAGTGCTGCTTTACCATAGTTTTATCTGCGCTATTCGGCCGCTAGCGGGGTGGTTTTAAACCCTGTTAGCGGCCGAAAAAGGGTTAAAACCACCGCTGCAGTGACGCTTTGCTTGCGGTTTGGCGGCGCTGCCCCATTGTTTTCAATGGGCAGGGGCGCTTTAGGAGCGGTGTAAAATTTAAATGTAAAGCAATACTAAAAACCTCAATATATATATATTTTGAATAATAAGAAAAAAACCCAAGCCATGGAAAAAAACTATAATAATAAATGCAAAATGTATATATGTTGTAACATCGGGGGTTGGTTTAGCTTAAAGGTAGAGCTAGCTTACCAGTGAGCCGAGTCCACGCCAGATACGCAGTTTTCAGGGCTTGTAGGCCCACTTTTATTAAAGAAAGAAAATGTCTGATAACAGAAGAGTTGCCCACACAGGGGTTTCAGCTTTCCACAGCAACAATGTAAGTTCAATCAAAAATACCAAGCCACCTGGCTCTCTTTAGCAGCACTGCTGCTCAGACTTATGCTTCAGCCCTCTTGGCTTTATAACAGAGTTCCTGTACACCCAGTACCTCAGCACTCTTTTCCAGCTTCTTTTTCCAGCCCACAGGCTTAGACCCTCTGTCTGCTCTGACAGACCTGTGCAGACATGCACACTTCTCCCTTGCTTGTCTGGACTCCTGGAGACCTCCTGTCTCTCGGGGTGGAGCCCAGAACCATGGTCAGGTGCCTACAAATAGCCCAGCACATACCTGACCAGTCAGTATGCTGGTGGATCGCAAAACCCGGACCCAGGACTGGGGATTTCATCCCACCCGGATCGCTACGAAATCCCCAGGCTCCAGATCCCAAAACAGATTTTACTAAATAATGAGGAAACTGAAAAGCCAGTTTCCTCTCAACCAAGCAAATACCCCGGAGCCCCTCAACCTGCCTGGTTGAGAATCCTGGACCAATACACTGGTGGGGTACCACTCCACCACAATGTGTATATGTTTACACATATACACGCATGTACATATGCAGTAGGGGTGCCGCTATAGTGTAAGGTGAATACCCCGAATAATGACAAAAATTAATTTATACTCAGTGCTGCCTCTCTAAATCATAAATGTACATCCACCCACATCAAATGTGTATAATAAAACTACATATACAACAAAGTGCCGATATAGTGCCAACAATTGCATTGTCAGGAGCCAGGGAGCGTCTTCCATCCCACATCCTTCGCTAACAACATCCCCGAAACGGCAGTTCCTGCAGTCCAGGATAGGATAATTTCGTTACAATCCAACTTTCAGAAAATTCAAGACACACTACGCAAAACCCAGGAGGACTACAAGAAACAGTACGACCGGGGCAGAAAGGCAAACCCAAAATTTGACGTAGGGGACGAGGTCTGGCTGTCCACCGTTAATCTGAGATTACCGCTGCCATCTCGAAAGCTCGGGCCTAAATTCATTGGGCCTTTTCAAGTCAGGAGGATTATCAACCCTGTGGCTGTGGAGTTGACACTTCCCAAAACATATCGGATTCACCCCGTTTTCCATGTGTCACTATTGAAGCCTGTGGTGCCCAGCCCTTTTCCGGGAAGAAGAGAACCCCCTCCTCCGCCAGTCAGAATCGATGGCGAGAATGAATTCGAAGTGGAATCCATTCTTGGTTGCAGAAAGAGGGGCAGACAGTTACAGTACCTGATTCAATGGAAGGGGTACCCCCCCGAAGATAATTCCTGGGAGCCCGCCAGGAATCTGCACGCTCCACAGTTAATTCGAATGTTTCATCAAGATCATCCGGAACTGATGGCCAGCCTTGGCGTCCAGTGTCCGCCCTTAGGAGGGGGGCACTGTCAGGAGCCAGGGAGCGTCTCCGCTCGCCGGGCTCCGGTGCGCATGCACACGGGACGAGCGCTTCGCCGCACACCCGTCCGCGGCCTGATGGTGCGGCGCGCGCGGGTGCACGGCGGTCCCCGTGTGCACGCCGTAGCCCGTGCGGGTGCCCGGTAGCGCGTCACACTGACGCGCTCGCCGGGCAGGGGGGCTATATCTGACGGTTCCAGCGCCCAGTCGGGTTGCTGGTTTGTTGTCAGCTCTCCCTGTTCCCTGAGCCTGTGTTACCTTGTACTTTTGCCTGATCTGTGTACCGAACCTCTGCTGGACTGTTAACCACTACTCTCCCGGATTGTCCCTTGTACCTTTGCCTGATCTGTGTACCGAACCTCTGCTGGACTGTTAACCACTACTCTCCCGGATTGTCCCTTGTATCTTTGCCTGATCTGTGTACCGAACCTCTGCTGGACTGTTAACCACTACTCTCCCGGATTGTCCCTTGTACTTCTGCCTGATCTGTGTACCGAACCCTGGCCCGTTTAACCACTACTCTGCTGGACAATCCTACCAATAACTTGCCTGATCTGTGTACCAAACCCCTGGCCTGTTTAACTACTACTCTGCTGGACTATCTTGATTATACCTGCCGGATCTGTGCACCGAACCCTGGCCTGCTTAACCACCGCGCTGCTGGATCTTGTGATACCCTGATTACCTGCTTGTTCCCTAACCTCTGCTTGTGTTTTCAGCCCTGCTCCCTGCGGATCCCAGGACACCCGCTTCCAGCTTCTGAACCTACTATCCTTCTGGAAGCCCGTGCCTCCGCGTTCCCTCAGCCTCCTGTACCCATTTCGGGGGTCTGGGTGCGCGTGGTCGTAAGGGCGAGCCGCTCTCGGTATCTCGGCCTCGGTGAGTATTTGTCCGTGACAGTACAAACCAGCCAGATGTCTGAGGCCGACAGAGCGCGCTCTCCTCTGGAGATCCTGTGCCAACAAGTATCTACCCTCGCGGACTCCGTACAGAAGTTACAAGAAGGTTATACACAAATTGATAACCGTCTGCAGCAGATCACCGGGTTACTACCTTCCGCAGCCGCAGCTCCTGCACCCAGCAGTGGGGGTCCACTTCCCCAAGCTCCGGCCAACCCCACTGTGGTCATGGCTCTTCCTGAGCCCAGGGTCCCTACACCTGAACGGTTCTCGGGAGACCGCAAGAAGTTTAGGGCTTTTAAAAACGCATGTTCCCTCTACTTTGCTCTACAGCCGAGAACCTTCTCCTCAGAAATCATCAAGGTGGGGTTTGTGATTTCCCTGCTATCCGAAGAACCCCAGGCTTGGGCCCACAGCCTGATGGAACAGAGCAGTCCTGCCCTGAACACTATCGAGGCCTTCTTTGGCTATCTTGCACCATTTGTCCCAAGGAAGAAGACCTATTGAGGACTATACAGTGGAATTCCGTAAGTGGGCGGCCGACACAAACTGGAATGAGCCGGCCCTACGTTATCAATACCGTCAAGGCTTGTCTGAATTACTCAAAGATGAGTTAGCTAGGATGGAGACCCCTGCTTCCCTAGAGGAACTCATTCAAGCAGCTACAAAGCTCGATCGGCGTCTTCGGGAGCGGCGCTCAGAACGGTTTCAGCTGCCTCGCCCTGCCTGGGCGTCGCCAAGACCTCACTCCACGGTACCCTCAACTTCATCTTCAGTTACCACTGCATCGGTCCCTGAGGTCGAACCAATGCAGCTCGGCTTGGTCCGAGGTCCGTTAACCTCCGAAGAGAAGCAGCGCAGGCGGCAGTCTAACCTTTGCCTCTATTGCGGAGGAACCGGACACTTCCTACGCAGCTGTCCGATCAGGCCTAGTAAGTTCCCTCAGTCAAACGTATTGAACTTTCCAAACAATAACATTCCCAAGGCTTATGTGATGTTGTTTGTTTCTCTACAGCTTCCGGAAAGGGAGACTCGCCTGCAGGCCATCGTTGATTCCGGGGCCTGCAGTTGTTTCATAGATTCCACCTTGGCACACAGATTGAAGATCCCTCTACAAACCAAAGAGCAGGATCTACAAATACATTTGGCCGACGGATCCCTTCCTTGCTCTGGTCCCATCACCCAGGAGACCCAACCTATTTCAGTAGTCACAGACTCCGGCCACCGGGAGTTCTTACGGCTTGACCTAATTCGTTCACCAATCTTTCCCATCATACTTGGCCTACCATGGTTACAAGCTCATGATCCACTAATCAAATGGAGCACCAAGTCGGTATCCTTCTCTTCTCAGTATTGCTCTCAGCACTGCCTGCTCCCGGATTCCAAAGTTTGCGCCACAATGGCGGTACCACCAGGCAATCTCCAACACGTCCCCTCCGAGTACATCGAGTTTCAAGAGGTTTTCAGTAAACAAATGGCTGACCGCCTACCACCTCACAGGGCCTACGACTGTCCAATTGACCTTCTTCCTGGATCCGAGATTCCATTTGGCCGGATATTTCCCCTTTCTGAAACCGAGCTGGAGGCTCTGAAGCAGTACATAGACGAAAATCTTGAGAAAGGTTTCATCCGCCCTTCATCCTCACCCGCCGGAGCGGGTATCTTTTTCGTTGGGAAAAAAGATGGTACCCTAAGACCCTGCGTAGACTATCGACAACTTAACAACATCACAATTAAGAACCGGTACCCGTTACCGCTCATTCCTGAGTTATTCCAGAGGTTCCGATCAGCCAAGGTGTTCTCTAAACTCGACCTCCGAGGGGCTTACAATCTCGTCAGGATCAGGGCGGGAGACGAATGGAAGACGGCCTTTAGATCCAGATTCGGTCACTTCGAGTATTTCGTGATGCCATTCGGTCTCTGCAACGCCCCAGCCACCTTCCAACATCTAGTGAATGATATATTTCGACAATATCTAGATGACTTCCTTGTGGTATATCTGGACGATATCCTTATCTTCTTCCCTACGCTAGAGATGCACAGGAGGCACGTTAAAACGGTTCTTGCTATTCTTCTACAACACAAGCTATACCTGAAAGCCGAAAAGTGTGAGTTTGAGAGATCAACCATACAATTCTTGGGATTCATACTCTCTACCAATGGGGTTGCAATGGACCCCCAGAAGATTCAGGCAATTCAGGAGTGGCCAGCTCCATCTAATAAAAAAGGAGTACAGAGGTTTATAGGATTCGCCAATTTCTATCGGAAATTTATTGTGGGATTCTCGGCCATTGTGGCACCTATTACCCAATTAACTCGGCAGCATCATTCTTTTCAGTGGTCCGCAGCTGCTCAAGAGGCTTTCCTTAAGTTAAAAGAACTATTCAGTTCCGCTCCAATCCTCTGCCATCCTGACCCGACTCAACCCTTCGTACTGGAGGTAGACGCATCGGAAATCGCAACCGGAGCAATTCTTTCCCAGAGACAGGGACCAAAGGCCATTCTACACCCAGTAGCTTTCGCTTCTCGGAAACTCAGCCCACCGGAACTCAATTACGACGTGGGTGACAGAGAGCTGTTGGCTATAAAGTTTGCTTTGGAGGAATGGAGGTATCTGCTGGAGGGGGCAGTTCATCCGGTGATGATCTTTACGGATCACAAGAATCTCGAGTACCTCAGAACAGCAAGACGCTTAAAACCCCGCCAAGCCCGTTGGGCCCTTTTCTTCTCTCGCTTTAATTTCCATATAGCATACAGACCTGGGGCAAAGAACGGGAAGGCTGATGCCCTTTCACGGATGTTTTCCGCAGATTCCCAAATACCAACACCCAGCACGATCCTCTCTCCTCAAAATTTCCTCGGACTAACTCAAGCAGACTTAATATCCTCCATCAAATCTTCATCAGGCGCATGTACAGAACCAGCTGTGCATTCCCTGAGAAGATACGAAGATCTTTTCTGGATTAAAGGAAAAATATTTGTACCACAAGTGACTCGGCCCTTAGCCCTTCAGATGTGTCATGATCACAAGATGGCAGGACATTTTGGGAATAAGAAGACGGCTGAACTCCTTTCTCGTTCTTTTTGGTGGCCAGGATGGAGAAGGGATTGTAAAGAATATGTGGCGTCCTGTTCCCTGTGCCAGAGAAACAAGGGCCAAAACACCAAATCCTGGGGTCTGCTCAGACCTTTGCCCATTCCGGAACAACCATGGGCTGATGTGTCCATGGACTTCATCGTTGACCTACCCAGCTCAGAGAGTTTCTCCACCATCCTTGTTGTTGTCGACCGCCTTTCCAAAATGGCCCACTTTCTGCCCATGAGGGGTACTCCCTCTGCCGTAGACACGGCCAACATCTTTCTAAAGGAGGTTGTTAGGGCTCCATGGGATACCAAGGAGCATCGTGTCGGACAGAGGCGTCCAGTTCACGTCCAAATTCTGGAGGGAACTATGCAAGGCTTTGGGTATCAACATTTGTCTTTCTTCAGCTTATCATCCCCAAAGCAATGGCCAGACGGAGAGGACCAATCAGACGCTAGAGCAATACCTCCGCTGCTTCTGCTCGGGTTCTCAGGATGATTGGGGAGCCTCCTCTCCTACGCTGAATTTGCGTACAATAACTCTATCCATGCCTCCACCAACCAGACTCCTTTCTGGACCAATTGCAGGTTCCATCCCACATCCTTCGCTAACAACATCCCCGAAACGGCAGTTCCTGCAGTCCAGGATAGGATAATTTCATTACAATCCAACTTTCAGAAAATTCAAGACACACTACGCAAAACCCAGGAGGACTACAAGAAACAGTACGACCGGGGCAGAAAGGCAAACCCAAAATTTGACGTAGGGGACGAGGTCTGGCTGTCCACCGTTAATCTGAGATTACCGCTGCCATCTCGAAAGCTCGGGCCTAAATTCATTGGGCCTTTTCAAGTCAGGAGGATTATCAACCCTGTGGCTGTGGAGTTGACACTTCCCAAGACATATCGGATTCACCCCGTTTTCCATGTGTCACTATTGAAGCCTGTGGTGCCCAGCCCTTTTCCGGGAAGAAGAGAACCCCCTCCTCCGCCAGTCAGAATCGATGGCGAGAATAAATTCGAAGTGGAATCCATTCTTGGTTGCAGAAAGAGGGGCAGACAGTTACAGTACCTGATTCAATGGAAGGGGTACCCCCCCGAAGATAATTCCTGGGAGCCCGCCAGGAATCTGCACGCTCCACAGTTAATTCGAATGTTTCATCAAGATCATCCGGAACTGATGGCCAGCCTTGGCGTCCAGTGTCCGCCCTTAGGAGGGAGGCACTGTCAGGAGCCAGGGAGCGTCTCCGCTCGCCGGGCTCCGGTACGCATGCGCACGGGGCGAGCGCTTCGCCGCACACCCGTCCGCGGCCTGATGGTGCGGCGTGCGCGGGTGCACGGCGGTCCCCGTGTGCGCGCCGTAGCCCGTGCGGGTGCCCGGTAGCGCGTCACACTGACGCGCTCGCCGGGCAGGGGGGCTATATCTGACGGCTCCAGCGCCCAGTCGGGTTGCTGGTTTGTCGTCAGCTCTCCCTGTTCCCTGAGCCTGTGTTACCTTGTACTTTTGCCTGATCTGTGTACCGAACCTCTGCTGGACTGTTAACCACTACTCTCCCGGATTGTCCCTTGTACCTTTGCCTGATCTGTGTACCGAATCTCTGCTGGACTGTTAACCACTACTCTCCCGGATTGTCCCTTGTACCTTTGCCTGATCTGTGTACCGAACCTCTGCTGGACTGTTAACCACTACTCTCCCGGATTGTCCCTTGTACTTCTGCCTGATCTGTGTACCGAACCCTGGCCTGTTTAACCACTACTCTGCTGGACAATCCTACCAATAACTTGCCTGATCTGTGTACCAAACCCCTGGCCTGTTTAACTACTACTCTGCTGGACTATCTTGATTATACCTGCCGGATCTGTGCACCGAACCCTGGCCTGCTTAACCACCGTGCTGCTGGATCTTGTGATACCCTGATTATTACCTGCTTGTTCCCTAACCTCTGCTTGTGTTTTCAGCCCTGCTCCCTGCGGATCCCAGGACACCCACTTCCAGCTTCTGAACCTACTATCCTTCTGGAAGCCCGTGCCTCCGCGTGCCCTCAGCCTCCTGTACCCATTTCGGGGGTCTGGGTGCGCGTGGTCGTAAGGGCGAGCCGCTCTCGGTATCTCGGCCTCGGTGAGTATTTGTCCGTGACATGCATACAATCAAGTTCAATAAAGTGCAATAATAAGGTGCAATCAATAAAGTTCATCTATTTTGAGGTATGGTGCTGGTGACAAGTTGATACAATCTTGGTGACTTCCTGCATGTAGGACATACAATAAACGGTGAAGGAGAGGATATCCAATTCTCTGAGGCACAACTATCTACATATCTGCTGGACAGGAGACACCATCCTAATATCTACAGGCGTATTTATCATCTCTACCTGGTGAGTGGGGACATAGGAGGGGAGCACAGGAAGTCACCAAGATTGTATCAACTTGTCACCAGCCCCATACCTCACAATAGATGAACTTTATTGATTGTACCTTATTATTGCACTTTATTGAACTTGATTGTATGCAATTGTTGGCACTATATGGGCACTTTGTTGTATATGTTGTTTTATGATACACATTTGATGTGGGTAGATGTACATTTATGATTTAGAGAGGCAGCGCTGAGTATAAATTTATTTTTGTCATATATATATATTTTCGACGCCCTTCAACCGGGACAGATATGAACCACATAAACATGCCACAGGACTCACAACATAGCATAGACCTGAAGTGTGCCCTGGTCTGCTGGCTGGTATGCCAAAAAAGGGAGCATACCCAAGATAAGTAATGGACGATTGTGGAGAGAAATGTGCTAAGAAGTGCTGGCCAGTATGCCAAAAAAGGGGGTAAAAATACTTGGATACGAAAGTAACACTTTATTGGTCCTGTCACATTTATTGAGCAAGCCTGATGAAAGTTTGCAACATTCCTAGCCTGAGGATTCTGAATGTATCCAGCGAAGCAGGCGTATTTCCACCTGCCCACATTTTAAAAAGATGGTCTGGTACCCTGTGCTGAGATGCAACCGAGGCAGCACTGATCTGAAAGGGAGTGTCTAGAATACAGGCAGGGGTCAAGGTCTAGGTTAACCGGGTGCCTGATGAATTGGCTGCCACTCAGGGGGCTGGTCGAAAAGATAGCAAGGGCTGGAGTTCAACTGGCTGGGTAGGTGAGACAGTAACCGGTTGAGTATCACCACTGGGCACCAGACATTGTTGGTATGAAAGGGCTTGATGTCAACCCCCCCGGCCGGATTGATGTTCTTTGGACACTACGAGGTGTAAACGAAAGGATCTTGAAAATGAGCCATGTGGCGTCTGCACAGTATCTGGCTGCTGGGGCCACTAAAGGTAAACTCGCTAGGCTGCAAAAGCCGTAGAAGGCCAGGTAGATGGGCGCTTGGATGATCAGACTGGGTAAAAACCCAAACGGGGAATGTGAAAGGATGGTCGACATGTTCCTGAAGACGACACTTGTGATGGGTAAGCATTTGTCGTTGGCCACGGGCTGATACTTTGGGATGCCACGTAGGATGGATATGTATGTAAGGCAGGATTGCTTTCTGGGGTCCTGGGGCGGCTTTCCGGGGTCCTGTAAGGACAAAATGCTGGATGCCGGATAAGTATAGCCTGATGGTGTTATGAGATAGAGCTAGCTATGGCAATACGATTAAGGCTAGGACGTGCCTGATGTCTCCTGTCGCTGCTCCGGGGCATGTGGCTAGAAACCTGCAGTAGGTGTTCTAAGTGGGGTGATAGGCCTTCAGTGTTTTGCGGAAAAACGACTAACTAATAGAATGGGTTGCGTTGTGAAGGTGTGTCTTTAGCCCACTGTCAGCTGCAACCAAGATGGGATAGGAGAAATGGTTGGATCGGCTCTGTGTTTCTGTTGAAAGAATGGAGTAAAGTTAAAGGGGGACAGTGCATCTGCTGCAACATAGTACTTATCCCGGATATAAATGCCGTGAACATTAAATTAATGCTGCAGGGACAACTGCACCCGCCTACGTAGGAAGGACATGATGGCAAGCAACTTGGACCTGCCTTTGTTCATAATTTCGGCCGTGGCATGGTGGTCTGTGTCAAAGCCACCGTTTGTCCTGTCCAGGTATGGTCCCAGACCCAAGCAGCTGCCATAATGGGATATAGTCAGAAAAGTCAGGATTACTGACCAAAACCAGGGGTTAGAAGGATTTCTGGTGGCCATGGTCCTGCGAACCAGTGATGGCCAAAAATTGCAGCAAAGCCTGCGGGGGCTGCGGCATCCGTGACTACCTGAGGTGACAAAGCTGATGCTAATAGAATAAACGTGAATATGCCATTCCAGTTTGCGAGGAATTCATCCTACATCACCAAATCTGCTATAGCCACTGGGTCCAGCCTGAGAACTTGACTGGGGTCTTGTACCTTTCCATTTGATGCAATGCCACGCCAGAGGGATGGCTCAAATGGCAGTAATTTAGAGGCATCTGACATGTCCGCTTTGGACAGCCATGCGCCCGTGTTTATACTAATAACGGCTTAAATATCTAGGTCAACAGATGCATATTTAAGGTAAACTCCTCGGAAGAAGTTAGGGAGTTTAAACTTGGGATGTGGGAAGAATGAGGCATAGACAAGTCGTACACCGACCAAAGTTTATTTGAAAATGTGCCCTAGAAAAGCGCAATAGAGCTGACGCTCCAAGTAGTGAAAGCTGACTCAGCAAAGGGGCCAATGATGAACCCTGGTCCAGTTCAGACTGTAATAAGGCATCTGTGGCTAGCTCGCTGGTAGCCACTAAGAGGAGGTTCCTGCACTTATGTGTCCAGTGGGGTAGCGTGACAAGTTGGGTGTGGAACACTGACGTAAATTCATGCATCAAGAAGGCAGTGAGAAAGTCGGGTGTGAGGAAAGGCAAAACCCCAGCCACCGGAAATCCACTTGGCCTAGCAATGAAGTGTTGTGCTGCTTGAGGTAGCATGTGACCTTAGGATGCGCTCTGTGGCCTGTGGCACCAGTAACATCTGGTGGCTTGTGGCAGGTGCCTCATGATGGAGACTGGCCTGCAGAAGCTGTGTGACAAGTGGAATCGTGTGGTGTTGTGCCAAGGATTCAGATCAGTGCGATCAGTGACTAGATCCGAATCGGGCAGTAGGATATATGAAATGAGCTGACAGAGTACGCGAAGCAGAGTATCGACTGATTTATGAGTACGTACGAGTAGTTTAGTTTGAGTAATGATTAGTAGGTTATGGTAGATGCCTCACGATAGAGACCAAACTGTGGTCAGCTGCATGATAGAATGAGATGTGTGGTGCCGAGGAATGAACCGTTTGCCGCCGGTGTGACTGGATTCGACTGCAGGGATGCCTGCTGGGTGCCGGGCTCAGCTGCCACTGGCGGTGGGAAAAGCAGCCTGAAGAGTTCGGCTTTCCTGGCTGTGGAGGGGTAGGGGATGCCTCTACGTCCAGGGGAATGCACACTACCGTGCTCTGAACGCATGGAGGGTGACAGAGGGGTGGAGATGCGGTCTTTGCTGTTGGCCTGCGACATGGCTCCAGCTATAAGACAAGGAGAGGGGGGTGCCTGTGTAAAGAGGAGTCGTAAAAAGGTAGGATAGTGAGTGGAGTTGTATACAGAAAAATAGATAAGAAGGAAAAGGAGAAGGACCGCAAAAGGAACGACAGGCATACAGTAGTGAAGAAGCCGGTTTGCATTCAAACGATGTTGAGTGGGAATTTAGAAAACTCAAGAGTGCGTGGCAACCGAGGTGAGCCAGGAGGTGACTGGCCAGGCAACCGATAGCCCGGGTGCCTGTCTGTGCTGAGCACAAACCTGTAGACCAGAGCCCCGAGGCGTACTGGGGCAGGAAGCTGAAGTCTGGTATGGCCTAAGTAGGAATGTTACGTTCTGTAGTTCATGATGTATTCTCGGTCTGCCGACGCTTGCACTGTCAGCAAACTTGATGTTTGGCGACCTTGTCTGCGTAGGTGAAGGGTCACCCTTCAAAAACAGAGTGTAATGCAAAGAGATGTGTCACAGTAACTAATGCCCCAAAAGCAGCCCAAATCGTGTATGTGAAGTAAACGTTTAGTGAAAGAGTGCTGCAGGGATATGTGAGAGAGGAGCCAGTGTACTACAAACCTGACTGACCCCTAGATGCGAAGTCCTGGTTGTGGTTGATAACTCAGTCGACCAAGAACCTGTAGTAAGAGTGACAATAAAGTCTATTGTGTATTTATTTTTTTGAATGAGCTGCCCCACCCCTTTATGCGACTGGCACCCCAGTGAAGATGAGATCCCTGTGTAATATATATATATATATATATATATATACAGTATATTTAATCATTATTTATTTCTTTTACAAGATAAAAGAACATCCAACCTGGTGCAGGACGGAACAACCTAAGGAAGAAATGACAGACAGAAAACAGTGAGTGGCACTGTAGACGTGCTTGCAACGATTGCAAGAAAGTAGCCTTATCAGGAAGGTGAAAAACGAGGATGGCAGAGAATTGAGAATGTAGGAATGACCGACCGTATTCAACGTACAAATAAATGAAGTAAGATGTGGATGCTGTGTGCATGAATTGTGTAATGTTAAGCCGAAGATACGAATCGTTGTGCCGCTGATGAGACCGAACTCAAATCATACCGTAGAATGTGTAAGACTAAATGAAATGTAACGAATGTATGAAATAACACCAATACAAGTAGTTGGGCTGTGGTAGAGTGTAAAGCTGGATACACACTATACAACCGAGATTTTTTATTTTTTTTCTGATTTACCAACCATACAATGCGAGGCTGAACCTCAACAGCTTCAATTTATATGCAATCAGACAGGCCCCTGCACTACATGGCTCTGGAAAAGCCAAAGGAAATCGGACAACAAAAGCTACACAGTGTGTATGGGGTCTTAGGGTTGCCTCATCACCCCTCCAAACTGAACACATACCAACCACCCAGTCCCTGAGGCTAATTACTACTTCAATGAGCCATAGAACCAGTGAAATCAATACCTGCTCAGCTCCAACCCCATAGACTGTGAAACCTGCAAACTAGCGACGCCTGTGCCGAGTGATGTCGGGCAATGATTGACAGTGTCTCGGCGGTTTGAATCTATGAACGAATCGTATGTTTGTAGATGGGGTGACAAACAAGGCAGAGGGAGCCTACGAATGCACTAGGCCTGTGCCGAATCATGTTGGGACATGTCCGACCCCGACTCTGAGGCAGCTGACTACAAAAGGGATGCGGGATAGGAAACGTAATGAATCTCAACTTGCGTATGATATGAAAAAAGGTTTGAATACTACCTGCAACAGCGAGCGAGAACCGCTGACGAAGACTACGAATGGAGACGCTGCAACACACTGGAAATTGAATACACGGACTCATGAACCATGAGGTGAGCTGGGAAGAGATGGCCTAGTGACATGAGGTATCACACACTGGAACCGGCAAGGACCACAGGTGAGTGGTCTGCTTAAATACTCCCAGGGCTCCTCCCATAAATTCAGGCCACCATACTGACCTTCTATACTATATTAACCGCCTTGCCAACTGGCTCACGCCAATATACGTCAGCAGAAGGGCATGAACAGGCAGATTAAAGTACCTGTATGTTGCCCTTTAAGAAGCAGTTTGCGAGCATGTGTGCGCTGCCGGCCACCACGACCTCCATGAGTGTGATCGCGGGCCCTGCGGACCCGATGTCGGCGGGGATACCCGCGATCGTCTCACGGAGAGGAATAACAGGGAAATGCTTATGTAAACAAGCATTTCCCAGCTCTGCCTAGTGACAGGACACTGATCACAGCTCCCTGTTAGGCCCCTTTCACAAAGGGGCGGGGGCGGCATCAGCGGTAAAACAGTGCTATTTTTAGCGCTGCTTTACGGCGGTATTCGGCCACTAGCGGGGCGGTTTTACCCCCTGCTAGCAGCCGAGAAAGGGTTAAAAGCACTGCAAAGCGCTGCTGCAACGGCGCTTTGCCGGCGGTATAGCCATGCTGCCCCATTCATTTCAATGGGCAGGAGCGGTTATGGAGCGGTATACACACCGCTCCTTCACGGCTCCAAAGATGCTGCTAGCAGGACTTTTTTTACCATCCTGCCAGCGCACTGCTCCAGTGTGAAAGCCCTCGGGCTTTCACACTGGAGTGTGAGGAGCAGCTCTTTCAGGGAGCTTTGCAGGCGATATTTTTAGCGCTGTAGCACCTGCAAAGGGTCCTAGTGTGAAAGGGGTCTAATTGGGAGCGGTGATCAGTGTCATGTCACACATAGCCACGCCCCCCACAGTTAGAATCACTCCCTAGGACACACTTAACCCCTTCACTGCCCCCTAGTGGTTAACCCCTTCACTGCGGGACTTCTTATGGCTTTCTTTCAACAGTGGCTTTCTTCTTGCCACTCTCTCATAAAGACCAGATTTGTGGAGTGCACAACTAATTTTGTCCTGTGGACAGATTCTCCCACCTGAGCTGTGGATCTCTGCAGCTCCTCCAGAGTTACCATGGGCCTCTTGGCTGCTTCTCTGATGAATGGTCTCCTTGCCCAGCCTGTCAGCTTATGTGGATGGCCATGACTTGGTAGGTTTGCTGTTGTGCCATACTCTTTCCATTTTTGGATGATTAATTGAACAGTGCTCCGTGAAATGTTAAAAGCTTGGAATATTTATTTATAACCTAACCCTGCTTTAAACTTCTCCACAACTTTATCCCTGACCTGTCTAGTGTGTTCCTTGGCCTTCATGATACAGTTTGTTCACTAAGGTTCTCTAACAAACCTCTGAGGGCTTCACAGAACAGCTGTATTTATACTGAGATTAAATTACATGCAGGTGGACTCTAATTACTAATTAAGGGACTTCTGAAGGCAATTGGTTCCACTAGATTTTAGTTAGGGGTATCAGAGTAAAGGGGGCTGAATACAAATGCACACCACATATTTGTAACTGTTAGATTCAACTTTTAAATAAGTTGCTTATAGTTTATATTGCTTTGCCAAATTATTGCTTCATATAGGAATTAAGACACAGAGTCAGAAATCCGTGTATCAGTTCTTGAGCATAATGGACTGCTGCTCTTTACTTCTTTCAAAGGCCTTTTTTATAGGCAATTATACAAACAATAGCATCAGCACAACCCCTCACAAAGGGCAATGGTAAACAACAACAGGAGTCACCTGGGCTACGAACACAAGCTTCAACACCATGGCAATATAGTTACAAGAAAACAAAAGCAGCGTCAATTGAGTTCAACAGCCAAAAAGTAAAAAACAGATTTACATGTAGGCATCATATTAAGTGAGAACTCTAAATTAAATCCCTGACCTTATCAATTTCCCCCTTTGACATCATCCTCTCCTTCCCCCTGGGTCCTCATGAATAAGTTCTAGTCAGTTTTTCCCCAGAGTCCTTTCCCTGACCGCGGGTTGTCAGAGGGGTAAAACCCATCTCCCTAGGTATTACCAACATCTTAAAATTCAAGAAGAGGAGTTTTATAGGAGTAGGGTGATGTCAATACACATTTATCAGTATACCCTGTCTATTCTCCTAATTTTCCTATTTATTTTCCTGTATACACATATATTCGTGATTGTAAGTGATATTAATATTAGAATAATAATTACCATTGGACTTAACAACCAGTGAAAGGTATTGGTTGCTGTAGAAGACATTCCACTAAATATATCCCACCAATGTGGTGCAGTATCCTGTTGTATCTGTGAGGAAAGATGTACTAGTCTACCTTTGTCAATAATAATTTACTACTTTAGGATCATCTATAGCCCATTCGAAAGTTGTTGTTTCCTCTACTTCAAGTACATTAATACCAGGAGTCCATGCATATATTTGTAAAACAACAATCTTCAACAAAAAATATGTAAGTAGATATTTCATCATGTTGTTTTCTCGGGTTGTTTCTTGCAATGTGATGCGTGTATCCAGGTAGGTTTTCCTTCCAGCTTTACTGAGGTGGCTGTGGTCAAGAGTACTTGGTAAGGACCTTCAAACCTGGGTTCCAATGTCTTTCTGGTGTGTTTCTTCACATATACATAATCCCCTGGTAGCAGAGTATGTGTACCTGTTATTGAATTAGGGTCTGGAAGAGAAGAATACACACTTTTGTGGATCTTAGTTAGACGTTGTTGTAATTGTATCACATATGCTGTCAAACTATCACATTGCAATTGCATACTCTGTGGAAAGTATAAACCCAATCTAGGTGCATTCCCAAAAAGTATCTCATATGGGGATGATCCTGTCTTTCCTGTTGGAGTGTACCTTATAGAGAACAAAGCCAAAGGCAGGCATTCTGGCCAAGGCTTGTTTAACTCTTGCATGGCTTTTTGTATTTTTAACTTTATTGTCCCATTTACTCTCTCCACTGATCCTGAACTCTGTGGGTGGTAAGGGGTGTGAAAACTTTGTTGAACCCCTAACATGGTCATCACATTCTGCATGATTTCTCCTGTAAAGTGTGTCCCCCTATCTGATTCTATGGTTTCAGGAAGACCAAACCTAGGTATTAACTCAGTGATCAGTTTCTTAGCTGTGGCTTTAGCTGTAGCCGATTTTACTGGATAACTTTCAGGCCAACCTGAGAATAAATCGATACACACGAGGACAAATTCAAAAGGGCCGCTCTTAGGCATTTGTATGTAATCAATCTGCAGTCTCTGGAAGGGGTATTGGGCCCGGACCTGGTGTTTTCGTGGGGTTTTCACTTTCTGTCCTGGATTATTCAGGAGACAGATTTGGCAGGCTGCACAGTAGTTTCTTGCAGTACTACTGAATCCAGGGGCGAGCCATCCTTGGTTCACAATCCTATACATGGAATTGGAACTGACGTGTGTGGGTAGGTGAACTGCCGCTGCCATTGCTGGGTACAGAGAGGCAGGCAGGCATATTTTGCCCCCTTCCCTCCATACATTGTCAAGGTCTGGTGCTGCTCCCATTCTGACCCACTTATCTTTCTCGCTCTCCCCTGCTTGCTCCTGTAATTTACTCAGCTGCTGCCATGTTGGTTCTGGGATACTCACCTCTACCGCTGCTAAGGTCTCAGGGCTTCCTTCCCCTAGAGCTGCCTGTTTTGCAGTCAAATCTGCAAATGCATTTCCTTTTGCCTCAATTGTTTTTGCGCTCGTGTGTGCCGCTATCTTCATGATGGCCACTCGTTTAACCTTTTGAAGATTGTTCAGGACTCTCTTAATCCCTTCACCATGTTTTACAGGTGTACCTGCTGCTGTCAGATAACCTCTAGCCTTCCATATATGGCCATAATCATGCGCTACACCATAAGCGTAGGCAGAGTCAGTGTAAATATTCCCTTCTCGTTCTTTTAAGTATTCTAGGGCTTGTTCTAAAGCTTTTAATTCTGCTTCCTGTGCTGACATGTGGGCTGGTAAGGCCTGTGCTTCAATTACCTGCGTATCAGTCACTACGGCATAACCTGTGTGATATTTACCCTTGTCATCAACAAACCTACTGCCATCTATGTACAAAGTGTGCTCAGCATTTAAAATTGGTGTATCTGTAACATGTGGGAATCCCATTGTCTCCTGTTCCATGAGCTGAAAACAATCGTGCTGATCTACTTCTTTAAACAAAAGAGTGTCAGTGTCCTCATTTCCTTTCTCACTAGTACTATTAGTACTATTATTCCCCCTTGCCAAATCTGGTGACTGAAGAGGCAAAAAGGTAGCCAAATTTAAGGTTGTACAGCGCTGAAAAGTAACATTTGGAGGTAAGAGTAAAGTTCACTGTAATCTTAATTGCCTAGCCATTGAAATGTGTTTGGGCTGTACCTGAGACAAGATTGCATGTATGTCATGTGTGGTATGCATTACGACTGGATTGTCTAGAACAATCTCTGATGACTTATCTATGATAATTGACACTGCAGCTACCGCCCGTACACAAGACGGTGAACCTCTAGATACTGGATCTAATGCTGCTGAAAAGTAAGCGACTGGTCTTTGTTTTACATGTGCCTGTGTCAGAACACCTGTGGCGTGTCCAGTGATCTCAGCAATGTACAGATTAAATATCTTGGTGTAATCTGGTATACCAATAGCCGGGGCAGAAATCAACAACTTTTTCAAAGTGATAAACGATTCATAAGCTACTTCTGTAAGCATATACGGTACAATTTTCAAACAATCGTATAATGGCTGCATCAAAGCGCTAGCATGTGGTATCCACTGTCTACAATATGACACGATACCTAAAAACATATGCAATTGTTTGAAATTCCGTGGGGGTAACATTCCCTTTATCACTTGAACCCTCTCCTCAGTGAGATGTCTTGTACCCTGTGATATACAATGTCCCAAAAAGATAACTTTTTCCTGACACACTTGTAACTTTTTCTTATTAACCTTGCAACCTTTTTCTGCCAAAAATCGCAACAAATCAAGGGTGGTGGCCAAACAAGTTTCTTTGTCAGGGCAGCATAACAATAAATCATCCACATATTGTAACAATACACAGGAATCTGGTGGTACCCATTCTCCCAACACCGTTTGCAATGCTTGCGAATACAAGGTAGGTGAATGCGCCATACCCTGAGGTAGGCGTGTCCAGGTTAGTTGCCGATTTTTTTATTGAAAATGCGAACCAAAGTTGGCATTCTTCAGCAAGCGGGACGGAAAAGAAAGCATTCGCTAAATCTATAACCGTAAAGTACATACTGGTTGATGGTATTTGTGACAGTAATGTATGTGGATTGGGTACTAAAGGTGTCATCGGGGCTAGTATTTTGTTGACCGCTCTAAGGTCTTGGACCATTCTATACTTAACCGGACTACCGGCTACTGATTTCTTTTTAACCGGGTACAAGGGAGTGTTTGCCGGTGATTTTACCTCTTTTAGAACTCCACTTTTTAAGAAGGATTGGACCTGCATTTCTATGGCCGTCTCTTGGGGTGCACTAAGTGGATACTGCTTTTGTTGGGGAAGCACTGCTCCTGGAATCAGCTGTAGGGTAACCGGAGGTATGGGCAAAAGTCCAACATCAGCTGGATGTTTTTCCCATAGTTCTCCTGGAAGGGACGACAAAATCTGATCTAAGTCTGAAGGAGGTGTACCGGACAATTCCGATTCCTCCTCTAGGTATTGTATCAGGTTACACATTTCCATGTGTTCTTGATTATCCCCTATAGCTAAGGTGACAGTGCCATCTGGGTGATAGGTAATGTTAGCTCCTATTTTCTGCAAAATGTCAGCTCCTAACAAATTAGTGGGGGCTCCTCTGGATACCAGAAAGCGTGAAAGGAACATGTGGTTTCCTACTTTAACTTTCAGAGGTTTTGTAAGCGGGGCGTCGGCTAAAATGCCATCATATCCAGTTATTAGTAAAGTGTCAGGTGATTTTTGGCCAGGGAGTAGTTCAGAGTCAGAAAGTAACGAGCGTGAAGCTCCTGTATCGACTAAACAAGAGATTTTCTTATTACCAACCGTTATATTTGTCTTAAGCATTGTTGTTTTGGATTTTTCTAAAACCGGGGTGAGTCATGCTCGTGGACCATCTCCCTGCTGCCTGATATGACTATTTTTGTTGTCCCTGGGCTGGTTCCTTCTCTGATTAACTGGAGAATCAACACCTTCCTCTCCTTCATCCCTTATTCTTTTCTTACAGTTGCGTCTGATGTGACCAATCTTGTTACAGTAGTGACAGGTAAGGGGTTTGCGAAAGGAACCTCTACCTTGCTCTTGGGGACCCCCGAGTGCGTTGATAGCATGAGATTTCCTCCCTTTGGTTTCTGCTAAGTCCGCCTCTATGCCTTGCGCTTTTTGTAACAACGTCCCTCTATCTCTAGTTGCCCTCCACTCTGGTGTGCAGGCTTTCAGTCTCTCACTTATCTGTGGAATTAATCCCTCCATAAATTGTCTATTGAAGGCTCGGATTGTGACTGGCAGGGCCAAGTCCAATCCCTCATCTGCCATCATACTTTCCATAGATAAGTAAAATTCCGATACAGTCTGTCCTGGCATTTGCTTCATGGGTGATATGGACCCCCTCTCCTGTTGTTTTGCCTGACAAAAAGCTTCTAATCTAGCAATAAAAGGGCCCCTTGAGTCTATATGTCTGACATGTCCTGCCTCCAGGTTGCCCTCCCCATCAACTTGTCCTGCAGGTCTGTGTGGACCTATTTCTGTCATAAACTGGTTAAACAGGGTCAGAGTCATATTGTGTCTGCATAGATCCTCCCCATCCTGCCAGGTCGCTTCATGTGTATTCATTAACTGTGTCACAAATCTACAAAAAGCAGCTGGCTTTGCTACCGGGTCTGGGGCGCTCTGTATTAATGCCATAAGGGTGTCTGCCGACCATGGTGCCCAAGTCCTTATTTGCATTCTACGAGTGACAGTAGGCGGGGCATTTGGATGGGCTGCTTGTCCAAATTCTGGATTGTTTACCTGAACAATGCGTGTATCAGTGCGTACGGGAGCTACAGTTTCTGGATGAGGTTTTTGTGCCCCACAATGCACACATTCTACTGCCCATTCTGGGTTTTGTGCTCCACAATCCTGACAAACCCATCCTCTCCCCTCAAGTACCGGATATATCTTGTGTGGTTTGCGTTCTACGTCAGTGTATGGGGGTGGGATGGCTGAGCTGGGAGCCTCGACATTTTTTGTTCTTCTATCTTTCATATCCCAACCATCACAATCTGGATTATACTTCCACCCCTCTTCTTTCGCTCTATTTGAGACCTTAATTAAGCATTGAACCTGACGCATCCATTGCTTCTCTAACACCTCTCCTTGTCTGTCCCTTTTTATTTCACTCCATACATCCGGGTCTAAGCCCGCTGCTCCTTTCACCTTAAATTTACGAAGGACATCCTTTAAGTCCTGTGCTTCGGTTTTCCCATAAATGTTCTTAATTATCTGTGGCACCGTATAGTGCGCCACAATTCCCTGACGGGGTTTTGTGTTCCTCTGGCCCATTCTAACAGTCCTGCCTAGGTAGCGTGTGGGACACTTAGTGTACAATATAATGCGGCTACAACATATACAAGAATTACTTTATATGCTAGCCCAATAGCAAACCAGCTAAGTTACACTAGTTCCTCGTTGCCTTCCTCCTAGGGTGCTAGAATTCTAGAAACCTCTCCGGAATGAGATTTCTGAAACCGAATTACTTTATATGCTAGCCCAAAAATAAATAATTACTTTATATGCTAGCCCAATAACAAACCAGAATGCGGCTACAACATATACAAAAATGCGGCTACAACATATACAAGCATTCCTTTAAGTGGCCAGGTATCCGACTAGATCTCGGGACTTTGTTGAGACCTTATTCCCCCCTCGTATCTGGGAATCCCTCTCATACACTCTTATCCCTGCTTTATGGAGCAGACAGGGCTTATACTCTCAACCCGTCTATGGTTTATGAGTTAGATGTGAGGTTAAGCATAAGCGTCAGACCCCCAAGCTCACAAGCCCTCAGGTTCCCAATCGTGTGAGGTAAGGCGCATTCTGTTGCTTAGTTCGGCAATCCCCTTCTAACTCATACCATCCTTGACAAGGCTCATTCACTTTCTCAACAAGACAGACAAGACAAACACAGATAACAAAAACAAACAAATAATTCCAGCAATATAAACTAAAATATGCAGTAATTCTAGACTCACCACTACAGAGGCTGGTGTTTTAAAACCAGGAGAACCGTAACTGACAGAACGGATAGGCACAAATCAGGGGAGCACAGAATATAAGAAAAATAAAGCTTTTTCTTACCTGCGCAGGTTTTTTTGATCTGTGATTCCCGGAATGCCTATTTCTTTTGTTCCGTCAGCGTAGCTCATCCACCTCTTGTAGTATCATCGGTGAGTTCCTCGTCCGGGCGCCAAAATGTTAGATTCAACTTTTAAATAAGTTGCTTATAGTTTATATTGCTTTGCCAAATTATTGCTTCATATAGGAATTAAGACACAGAGTCAGAAATCCGTGTATCAGTTCTTGAGCATAATGGACTGCTGCTCTTTACTTCTTTCAAAGGCCTTTTTTATAGGCAATTATACAAACAATAGCATCAGCACAACCCCTCACAAAGGGCAATGGTAAACAACAACAGGAGTCACCTGGGCTACGAACACAAGCTTCAACACCATGGCAATATAGTTACAAGAAAACAAAAGCAGCGTCAATTGAGTTCAACAGCCAAAAAGTAAAAAACAGATTTACATGTAGGCATCATATTAAGTGAGAACTCTAAATTAAATCCCTGACCTTATCAGTAACAAATGTTGAAAACCATTTATCATTTTCCTTCCACTTCACAATTATGTGCCACTTTATGTTGGTCTATCACTTAAAATCCCAATAAAACAAATTTACATTTTTGGTAATAACATGACAAAATGTGGAAAATGTATATATATTTATACTGTACATAGTATATGCCCTTATTCTATTCACTGTAGCTATGGCACAGTACAATAGCATTTCCTGTGGCTGCATATGTTCCTGCAAGACAGAACCTTGTTACAAGGATGGGAAAGACAACTGTCTATTTAAGTCCATCACTGGGTATATGTAGAAGCACTTAAAGAGAATCTGTCGCTTTACCCATTTGGGGTATATGACCTATTCCCCATTCTCCCAGGAAGCAGTTCATGTGGCTTGTCTCCAGGCCCCAACACTCATTAACCACTCTATTGTGGCAATATTTTTTTATTTTTTGCATACATGTTAAAATCTGCATTTTTTTGGTGGAAAGTCTTAGAACAACTAGAACTTAAGATGGCCAGATAGGCAAATATTTTCTTTATTTTATTTTCTAATTCTTTATTGATCAACACAGGAGGCTAAAAGATAGGGACCTATTCACAATGAGGTCTCAGAAAAAAACTGGAAATCTCGCTATGTTATAACAAGCACTTGTGACCAATGGAGGCACTTTTTATCACTATCTACTGCTTTAGATTAGATAAGGTCTAATGTCGCTCAAGATACCTGAAACTGGGAGCAAAACTTGCTTTTATCAGGACCTTTACAGCAACCCTTGCATCCCATATCATTAAACTGGGACCTTGATAAATGTAGATCCAGACACATCCACTTTGTACAGATTTCGCTCCCAATTTTAAATAATGTGGTTTCATTTCTAGAAGTTATCCTCACTGCTTACTTTGGCAAATAAATAAATTTCTCTTGTAGTAATTTACTAGCTATGGATTTGTTGAAGAAAAGGACTAGTGACATGTAACATGTTTCTTTTTAATTTGCGCTAAAAGCTGGGTGACAGATCAGATCAATAGACAGATCAATAGACAGCAAACAAGGTTTGCCTATTACTGATAACATTTAGCACGAGCAGTCTTTATAAGTGTAAATAAGTAAATGATTATATTTTTAAGTGTGGTTGAAAGTACACAGTTTAGTAGTTCATTTTAATTATTGAAAAGAAATAGTGTAAAATAGAGAGAAAGCTGTAATAACTTTTCCCATATGATAAGTACTATAAATATAAAAAAATACACACAAAAAATTTCCTGTTTATTACCTCATCTGCTGTTAATGTCAATGTTTATAATTTTAGCATGATTCAATACATGTATACTTTTCCTTTTTATGAGGTGCTTAAAGGCTAAGGTCACCTTTTGTTCCCCCATAAATTCCAGCTTTCCTATATACCACAATGCCATTAATGTACCTCTGCTGCAGAAAAGAAAAAAAAAAAAACTTTAATTTTATTCTAGAGCAGAGTTTACCTCAACTTTCAATGTCTCCTATAGAAAACTCCTCCATTACTTTCTGGTTTCCGTCCTGGTATTTGGGACAGGAAAAACAAAGACCAGAAAAACAGAAAAACCATTAGAAGTACTTTTGCAGCTGAGCTTATTAACACACACCCTGCACCTGCACCTGTCCTCCCCCTCTAGGAGATTTCTCCCACCTCCTCCTGTACACGCTGCCACATTACCCATTAGAAGGATAGATCATTTGGAACGTGCCTACAAGTGTTGGAGCCATTGTTATAATAGGTTGTTAAGCTGCTTACTCCTCTGCCTTTTCCATTAGTAGGAGCAGCTGTCACATTTTATATGCCACAACAAGCAGCTTCCTCTCTATGGCTTCTTAAAAACTATAAACATAGGGAAAGATGAATCAAACACAGACAAAGGCTACATTCACACCGGCGATTTAGGCTAGTGTGAATTACAATGGCAAGTAAATTCTGATTCCTGCCGCTGTTAGTGGCTAGGTGCGGCCGCTGGCCCCATTCACTATAATGACAGGTCACCGCCAGCCACAGCTATTCACACCTGTCCACACAGCTAGCATTTGCCTGCATTCAGCACTATCACCACAGGTAATCGTTGGCTGTGTGGAGCACAGCGAATAGCTACAGCCACCGGCAACCTGTCATTATAGTGCAAATTCTGGATGACCCTCTGCACACTGCTACACCCTTACCTGCAAACTATGCAATGAAAAACAGGTATATTTAGTTCACATATATTGTAATACATGTTTAAGTTGACCAACTGCGTCAAAGTAATCCCTCGTATGGCCAGTCATACACTGCCTTGCTACTGCAAATGCTAAGGTGGACACCATGCCAACATGGTTTGACACAGTTGGTCAGCTTAAATGTGTATTGCAATATATGTGAACTAAATGTCCCTGTTTTTCATTGCATAGTCTGCTGAGAAGGGTGTAGAAGTGTGCAGAGGGTCCATCCTGAATTTGTAGTGTTAATATGTGGTCACACCTATTTAGCACCTGATAGTTCAAATACATGTACAAGCTATTGGGCAGTGGTGGTCCGTCCATTAGGGGCACATGGGCGCCGCCACCCCTATCTATTCATCCGCCCCCCCTAATCTATATGCAGGGCACCCGATGCATGGGTTCCAATGGGGGGGGGGTTTAAGCACTTGATTAGAGACAAAGGCTCTAATAAGCTTTAAAAAGTGTGGGCTTGGGGCGTAGAACAATGTGCTCCGAGCCCACTCAGTTCTGTGACAATAGCAAATTAATATTTGCTATTGTAACTTGGATCCTCCTCCCGGCCAATCAGGAAGCGGGCATTCACCCAATTGGCTGAAAGGTGTCCAATAGGATCCCCTGTCCTAAGAGGGGGAGGGAGGAGACGCACAGTGGAAGCCGCTGTGATGCAGTGGAGGAGATGCGATAGAAGCTGCTGTCCATCACCCATCGCACATAGTACCCCTACTCATTCACCTAAAAAAAGTGTCAAAAATAAAACACAGTACAAAGTAATATATTAAGCAGCTCCGGTGTCTCTCCTGCCTCCTCAGCTGATGTCTTCTGCTTCTCCCCTCTCCGGCTCTTCTTCCCTCTCTCTCCGGCTTCTCCACCCTCTCTCTCTATCTCTCTCTCTCCGGCTCTACTACCCTCTCTCTCTCTCTGGCTCTTCTCCCTCTGTCCCCTGTCTTCTGTCGGGTCTCCTCCACTGTCTGCTCGCTCTTTTGCCTGGTTTTCTCCACTGTGTTCTCCCTATGTTCTTCTTCCGATGTTGACAACGCTCTCTACAGCTCTAATGCTGGGTGCGCAGTGTGCCCCTACTTATATTGGCATGGGGCGGGGTCACCGGGTTATATCACCCGGATGCCCCACCACTTATGATGTCACTGCCCCATCATGCCCCGGGCGGTGATGTCATAAGGGGCAGGCCTCTGCTGGCCCTGCCCCATGCCAATATAAGTAGTGGCACACCACAGACCCAGCATTAGAGCATTGAATCAACATTGGAAGAAGAACAGAGGGAGAACACAGCAGAGAAGACCCAGCAAAAAAGAGCGAGAAGATAGCGGAGAAGACCCAGCAGAGGCAGAAGACAGCAGACAGAGGGAGAAGACCCGGAGAGGGGAGAAGACATCAGCGGAAGAAGCAGAAGAGCCGGAGAGGAGAGAAGAGATCGGAAGAGACGATTGAGCTGCCTTAATAAATTACTTTAAAAATATGTGTAATGTGTTTTATTTTTTTAATTTTTTTTTTAGGTGAATGGGTAGGGATACAATGTTCACCATACTCATTTACAAAGAGTGGGGGGTGGGGATCTGGGGGCCCTCTTGTTAAAGGGGGCTTCCAGATTCTGATAAGCCCCCCGCCCGCAGACCTCGACAACCAACAGCCAGGGTTGTCGGTAAGAGGCCCTTGTCCTCATCAACATGTCGTACCTGTGTGAACCCGGCCTAAAACAGATGTTTTTTCTTCCTGGTTTACAATTTATATAAAACATTTGTTTTGCAGTCACATAATTAACACAATTTGCACATACAGCACTGATTTTACATACCACTATATGTTTTCTAAAAAAAAAAATCAAGAACTGTAGAGGTTGTTTCTTTTTAGACTACATCTATCTGACTGAAACATTGTCAGGATCTTTTTAAAGAGAAAATGGTGGAGGAGTTGGAGGCAGAGTAGAGGAGAATAGTCACTTCCATTTCAGTTAAAATGCAAAGTTCAGCTTGAGCTATTCATACTTTAACAAAATGTTTTACGCTTAAATATGATTAACCTCTTGCTTGCTCCTCTGCTCAAAATCACATACAGGGACCCACCGATCATTCCCGACAGAGGCAGAATGGCGGTCTGCCTATGTAAACAAGGCATGATGTTAACCCCTCCCTACCAGTGTCAGTACAGTGACAGGGCATATTTTTTTAGCACTTATCACTGTCACTTAGTGTCCGATTTGTCTGCCGCAATGTCGCAGTCCCAGTATAAGTCGCTGATTGCAGCCATTACTAGTAAAAGAAAAGAAAATCACATAAAAATATACCATGGTTTGTAGATGCTAGAACTTTTGCGCAAACTAATTAATATAGGTATAAACACAAGGTGCAGCACTAGAAAAGGAGAATATAAAGTTCATAATGATAAGAGTTCAGATATTGTGATTCCGAATGGTGAACAAGAAATCTTGTGAGGAATCCTCCACCAGGAGGTATGCACACACTGCCTCTTACCGTAAAGTGGTCACTGGCGCTCTTTACAAATCAGATCACCCCAGGTCATTCCGATATCAAATTCCAAAAGAATTCCTTCCACATCAGATAGACTCGATATGACAGAAACTCCACCAGATATATAATGTCAACAAAGCAGATAGACATCTCATGGTGTAGTATGTTCAAAAAGGGGGGTTTATTAAAACAGTTTCCAAAATACACACTCACCATACAGAAGAAAAAAACATGCATGTAAATCAATATAAAACAGAGATGTTTCCAACCAACAAGATGACCGACCTCAGTAGGCGGCGACGTCACGTGATCATAACTTCACCCAATGCGCATCGTTATAAAAAAATGTCATTGAGGCGTGGTTTCACATGTGTATAGTATAGAATATAGAATGTAGAGTATAGAATGTTTCTTCACCGACCATGTAAGACCTTTTTTTTACAGCTCTCTTTACCACTGCTATTGCTGCTTTAAACACCACCCTCTTACCATGGCCCCTGCATCCCTGACCCTAGAGGGCATAACCACAGACTAGTAATTGGCAGGAATGACAGAAGCAGCATGAGGAGCGGCAGGACACTGATTAGAGGTAATTTTTCCTGTAGCCAAGTCCATGTGTTGGGTAACAGGTTTGCTGCCTCAGAACGCATATACATTTACCAAAAGATGCCCTTTAAGTAGAAAAATAAGAGCTATTGTACTTTGAGATTCACTGGAAATTTGACTTGGGAAGATTTGATTTAGCAAGATTCACCCAGCAGCTGCCAAATAATACACAAAGCAAATGCAGGCAGAAAAGGCTGGGCAATTCCCATTAAATTATATGTGCACAATTGCCTATTAATTATCCAACTTCAATATCAATCTTCATATCAAATTGTAAGTTTAGGTTGAACTATAACCAGACAAATAATTCACAGAGAAACTGTCTGAGAGACAGAATTAACAACTGCTGCTTAGCTCTTAAAGTGCTTGTCCAGTCTGTAAAAAAAAAAAGGCAGCAGCTACAGATCCTGTAGCTGCTGACTTGAAAAAAATGGACACTTACCTGTCCAACGATTCAGTCCGTTCTCACCTGGGCAAGTTCTTCACTGTGGGAAACCAGCTGTGCGACTTTCGGCTTCACCGATGGCTTGCCAATGCGCCTGGCCGAGTCTTGCTGTGCTTTGTGAATGGTCCCGTAGTCTTCTGGGATCTGTGACATGTCCCAAAAGACTGCAGGGTGGGAGGGGAAGGAGAAGGGAAGAACATCTTCCCCTCATAATGCCTAGATGATCCAAACGGAAGTGGGAGCAGGCACCTGTCAAATTTAGGAACCTGCTCCCCCCTCCAAAATTACGTGCCAAGTTAGGCAGAGGTTAGGGGGGAGGATGTCTTAAAATGGAACTTCCCCTTTTGTGTGGAGCTCCACTTTAATGATTTCACTTTTTTTAGGACACCTCCTGGGTTTATATGTCAATTTGTTTTGTCTTAAATCAAGATTAATTGCTTTAATCCATTGATCTGTTGTTGGTGAATAGTTTGATATCCATTTTTGTAGTATAAGTTTGTGAGCCATATACATTGTTCTCAACCACATCACATGCTTATCAATTGGGTGGGTGTCTTCCGGTATAGTTCCTAGCAATGCACTTATTGGATCAAGCTGTACTTGTGTAAAACACAAGGAATTGAAAGTACCAAATACACACTCCCAGTAGCAATGCAGTTTAGGACATCGCCACAACGTATGTATAAGTGTACCAGTAGTGCATCTTGGACAATTTGAAGTAGTTGCTTTCCCAAGAGTATAGTTTTAAAGGGGTATAATGAGCTTTATGAATGATAAATAACTGAGTCAAACACTGTGAGGAGGATAAGGATACCCTAAATAAATTTTTCAAGGTTTGTCCCCACTCCTCGTCACTAAGTGTCTCTAAATCTCATGTCTTACAGTTACTGCTAAAGCTAAAATGTATGAAGGGTTATATTTTAATAAAAATGTCCTTGCTTGACTTTGCAAAGCATGCCATAGCTGTAAGTATTGAAAAAAATATTTATTAGACAAATGATATTTCACTGCCAATTTATCAAATGATTGCAAAACATTGTTTTCATAGATATGATTAAGAAGCAAAATGCCAGATTTTTTCCATAAATCAAAATTTTTAAGGTTCGCCACTTCAGGTAATTGTAAATGATTCCATATAGGCATATATTGAGTGTATCCCTCATACTGCATGTCTTGATGAACTGTAGTCCAAATCCTATGTATCAATGTAGGATATCTACGTATATTATAAAAATGGTAAGCTACTATTAACTGCACTAGTGGGTCTATTGGCAATTGAGAAAATATAATTTGTTGTATGGGATCCTTACAATCTATAGCAGGGGTCTCAAACTGGTGGCCCTCCAGCTGATGCAAAACTACAAGTCCCATGAGGCATTGCAAGGCTGACAGTTACAAGCATGACTCCCACAGGCAGAGGCATGATGGGCTTTTAGTTTTGCAACAGCTGGAGGGCCACCAGTTTGAGACCCCTGATCTATAGTATTGCATTCACATAGTGGCTGGAGTTGGGACACCAGATAATACAGCCTGGCATTAAGAACAGCCAAGCCTCCTTCATCCTTAGGCAACTGCAAAATTTTCAATCTAATCCAGGGATGTTTATATATCCAGATAGGATCTCTAAACAGGGTATCTATTTGTTTAAAAAATTTCCGTGGTAGCCATATGAGACAATTAATGTAGCAAATATAGTAGTTGTGGCATCCATATCATCTTTATCAAATTAGCTCTTCCTATTATTGCTAAAGGCAACTTACGCCAGGTTTTCCCCACTTGCCCAAACCGCTTAAACAGTGGGATCAAATTCCTATCCACATATGTATTTATGTGTGAAGTGACTTGTATCCCTAGATATTTAAATGTAGAGACTACAGCAATTTGAGAAGCAGAAGTTGGCAGATTGGTCACTAGGGGATCCATAGGTAGAAGAACTGATTTGTCCCTGGAAAAGAGCCATATGTATTAAAGACATCACAGCTTTCAAGGCAGACAAAGTATCTCCCAAAAATAAAAGTATATCTGCAGCGTATAAAGCAATCTTATCCTCTCTCAAAGATATACAAAACCCAACAATATTTGATAATTGGCAGACAGCGGCAGGCAAGGGTTCAAGGGCCAGAGCAAACAGCAAAGGTGATAATGGGCATCCCTGTCTTGTTCCTTGTTGCAGTGAAAAAAGGTGGCGATATATGTCTATTTACCTGTATGCTGGGGCAGCATAAAGAAGTTGTATCTGTCTTATAAACTGGGGTCCAAAACCAAATGTTTCTAAACAATGCCATAGAAAATCCCTTTTTATGCTAGCAAAACGTTTGCCGCATCAAGCAACAATATAGCTCTGTTGCCCATGTTTTCAGACGGGACCTGCAAATTAAGAAATAAAGGCCTTATATTGACTGCAGTAGATCGATTTGGGATGAAACCAGATTGGTCCATATGCACTTAGAAATTACATTTGCTAATCTAGTGGCTAACACCTTTGCCAATAGCTTCACATCTGAAGTGAGTAATGAAATTGGACGATATGATTCAGGTTTATTAGGAGTTTTATCAGGTTTTAACAAAACTATAATAATTGCTTCATTAATGGAAGATGGGAGGTAACCACTTTCCAATGCTGTATTAAAGACCTTCAACAATTCAGGTAACAAATCATCTCCAAAAACCTTATAGACCTCCCCAGATAACCCGTCTACTCCTGGGGCTTTATTATTAGGGAAACTAGCGTAAGCAATTTGAAGTTCCTCTAATGTCAAAGGCTGATCCAACATCTCCCTATCAACCACTGATAGTTCCACTAACATAATGGAATTTAGAAAAAGTTTCAAATCAGCCTCCTTATAGGATACTTTGCTACTATACAAGTTTTTATAAAAATCAAAAAATACTGATGACATCTCCAAGGTAGTTCAGGCAGTTTCAGTTAATGAGATTTGTAATTCTACTACTTGTGTTATTGGTTTCTGAGATTTTACTATTGCTGATTAGGGATGAGCCGAACACCCCCCTGTTCGGTTCGCACCAGAACATGCGAACAGGAAAAAAGTTTGTTCGAACACGCGAACACCGTTAAAGTCTATGGGACACGAACATGAATAATCAAAAGTGCTAATTTTAAAGGCTAATATGCAAGTTATTGTCATAAAAAGTGTTTGGGGACCTGGGTCCTGCCCCAGGGGACATGGATCAATGCAAAAAAAAGTTTTAAAAACGGCCCTTTTTTCAGGAGCAGTGATTTTAATAATGCTTAAAGTCAAACATAAAAAGTGTAATATCCCTTTAAATTTCGTACCTGGGGGGTGTCTATAGTATGCCTGTAAAGGGGCGCATGTTTTCTGTGTTTAGAAAAGTCTGACAGCAAAATGACATTTTGAAGGAAAAAACTAATTTAAAACTACCCGCGGCTATTGCATTGCCGACAATACACATAGAAGTTCATTGATAAAAACGGCATGGGAATTCCCCAAAGGGGAACCCCGAACCAAAATTTAAAAAAAAAATGACGTGGGAGTCCCCCTAAATTCCATACCAGGCCCTTCAGGTCTGGTATGGATATTAAGGGGAACCCCGGCCAAAATTTTAAAAATAAATGACGTGGGGTTCCCCCTAAATTCCATACCAGACCCTTCAGGTCTGGTATGGATTGTAAGGGGAACCCCACGCCAAAAAAAAAAAAAACGGCATGGGGTCCCCCCAAATATCCATACCAGACCCTTATCCGAGCACGCAACTTGGCAGGCCGCAGGAAAAGAGGGGGGGACGAGAGTGCGGCCCCCCCTCCTGAACCGTACCAGGCCACATGCCCTCAACATTGGGAGGGTGCTTTGGGGTAATAGAGTAAAGTGTGGTGCTGCGCTAATCCCAATGAGGTTGGTGTGTAATCGCTCTGTGCTCGTGGGTGTCTTGTAGTGCACCGAGATTAAGTCTCTGCGACTATAACAGAGCAATAAAAAGATAACCTAATGTGACAGTTGAATCTTTATGTGCTGATGGTGTGTATGATCAGAAAAAAACATAGTACAAATATACAATAAATAGTAATGAATATAATGTGCAACGTGATTAGTGCTAAAACATCATGATAACAAACATAAATGTATGGGTGAATAATTATAGCATAAGTAAAAAATCGCAATTGGCTCAAACTATCGCCAGTCGCCCGCTCACTTAATTAAATATAAATCAACACCTTCATAAGTGCATGTATATCTAAAGTGCATCCAGTGCAAGTTAAATGTGACTAAGTGCTAAAAGTTCATAAATATGCATGCAGATCTGCGTGTAAAATATTCTCAGGTGCAGTGCTCCTTGCGACGACCAACAATCAATCAAAGTCCATAAAACATGTTATGACTTCCGTGCTAAACATGGGTGACAGTAGTGGTAACCCTTCATGCAACAGTGTGCACATTGGTGGGCAGTGGCCCCTTACCTGAAGGTAATGGGGTAATCGCGTTTAGCCACTTAGGAGGCATGGCGGCCTTTGTAGAGACCATGGGTATACTCAGTAATGGAGGATGGTGGGAATATGGTCCTATCCTGATCGCTTCTCTTGTAGGGGCGTCTGGTCCTTTCAAGTAGTGTCCCGGGGCCACCAAAATAGATTAAGGAAGGAAGCCCACAATAGTGTAGTATTGTATGGAAGCATAATACTTTTATTACAGTAAAAAATTCAGTACTCACATAAAACACTAGAAACCGGGTGGAGATCCGACGAGCGGCGAGCTCGTAATACAATAACTGTCAAAGAGTGCCTGTCCCATCCCTACGCGTGACGTCACGGTCACGTGACTTCTTCAGGGTAGCCCGACAAAACACCTTGTCCCCATGTTGATGAGGACAAGGTCCTCATCCCCACAACCCTGGCCGGTGGTTGTGGGGGTCTGCGGGCGGGTGGCTTATCGGAATCTGGAAGCCCCCTTTAACAAGGGGACCCCCAGATCCCGCCCCCCCTGTGTGAAATGGTAAGGGGGTACTTACCCCTACCATTTCACTAAAAAACTGTCAAAAATGTTAAAAATGACAAGAGACAGTTTTTGACAATTCCTTTATTTAAATGCTTCTTCTTTCTTCTATCTTCCTTCATCTTCTGGTTCTTCTGGCTCTTCTGGTTCTTCCTCCGGCGTTCTCGTCCAGCATCTCCTCCGCGGCGTCTTCTATCTTCTTCTCCTCGGGCCGCTCCGCACCCATGGCATGGGGGGAGGCTCCCGCTCTTCTCCTTCTTTTCTTCTCTTCTTCATTTTCTTCTCCGGGCCGCTCCGCACCCATGCTGGCATGGAGGGAGGCTCCCGCTGTGTGACGGCGCTCCTCGTCTGACAGTTCTTAAATAACGGGGAGGCCACCCGGTGACCCCGCCCCCCTCTGACGCACGGTGACTTGACGGGACTTCCCTGTGACGTCACGGGGAATGCCACAGGGAAGTCCCGTCATGTCCCGTGCATCAGAGGGGGGCGGGGTCACCGGGTGGCCCCGCCCCCTGTTATTTAATAACTGTCAGACGAGGAGCGCCGTCACACAGCGGGAGCCTCCCTCCATGCCAGCATGGGTGCGGAGCGGCCCGGAGAAGAAAATGAAGAAGAGAAGAAGAGAAGAAGAGAAGAAGAGAAGAAAAGAAGAAGAGAAGAGTGGGAGCCTCCCCCCATGCCATGGGTGCGGAGCGGCCAGAGGAGAAGAAGATAGAAGACGCCACGGAGGAGATGCTGGACGAGAATGCCGGTGGAAGAACCAGAAGAGCCAGAAGAACCAGAAGAACCAGAAGATGAAGGAAGATAGAAGAAAGAAGAAGTATTTAAATAAAGGAATTGTCAAAAACTGTCTCTTGTCATTTTTAACATTTTTGACAGTTTTTTAGTGGAATGGTAGGGGTAAGTACCCCTTTACCATTTCACACAGGGGGGGCGGGATCTGGGGGTCACCTTGTTAAAGGGGGCTTCCAGATTCCGATAAGCCCCCCGCCCGCAGACCCCCACAACCACCGGCCAGGGTTGTGGGGATGAGGCCCTTGTCCTCATCAACATGGGGACAAGGTGTTTTGGGGGGCTACCCCAAAGCACCCTCCCAATGTTGAGGGCATGTGGCCTGGTACGGTTCAGGAGGGGGGGGGCGCACTCTCATCCCCCCTCTTTTCCTGCAGCCTGCCAGGTTGCGTGCTTGGATAAGGGTCCGGTATGGATTTTTGGGGGTACCCCAGGCCGTTTTTTGTTTTTTTTTGGCGTGGGGTTCCCCTTAAAATCCATACCAGACCTGAAGGGTCTGGTATGGAGTTTAGGGGGAACCCCACGTCATTTTTTTTAAAAATTTTGGCCGGGGTTCCCCTTAATATCCATATCAGACCTGAAGGGCCTGGTATGGAATTTAGGGGGACTCCCACGTCATTTTTTTTTATTTTGGTTCGGGGTTCCCCTTTGGGGAATTCCCATGCTGTTTTTATCAATGAACTTCTATGTGTATTGTCGGCAATGCAATAGCCGCGGGTAGTTTTAAATGAGTTTTTTCCTTCAAAATGTCATTTTGCTGTCAGACTGTTCTAAACACAGGAAAAATGCGCCCCTTTACAGGCATACTATAGACACCCCCCAGGTACAAAATTTAAAGGGATATTACACTTTTATTGTTTGACTTTAAGCATTATTAAAATCACTGCTCCTGAAAAAACGTCCGTTTTTAAAACTTTTTTTTGCATTGATCCATGTCCCCTGGGGCAGGACCCAGGTCCCCAAACACTTTTTATGACAATAACTTGCATATTAGCCTTTAAAATTAGCACTTTTGATTTCTCCCATAGACTTTTAAAGGGTGTTCCGCGGCATTCGAATTTGCCACGAACACCCAAATTGTTCGCTGTTCGGCGAACTTGCGAACAGCCAATGTTTGAGTCGAACATGAGTTCGTCTCGAACTCGAAGCTCATCCCTATTGCTGATAAAAGATGGCCCGTGTTTTCTCCATCCTCAAAATAAGGTTGCTGAAGGAAAAAACATTTCTGCTCTGCTTTTTTTACGAGAGATATCAGCATATATTTCTTGTTTTCGTATCCACTTCTGCTTTGTTTCTGTAGCTATATATTGAAGTTCGGCCTTTAAAACGTCTTCAGTCACTAAACATTCCCAAGCCCTAGATTTTTTTTTTGATCCTTGAAATTTGGGATATAAACAAACCTCTCATAGGCTTTTAAAGAATCCCAATACATCTGTGAAGATGTAGTGGGCTTATTATTAATATCATAGGCCAGAACATCATGCACTATTTTCTGTTTTGAAGGAAAGTGGTCAAACCAATAATGGTTAACTTTCCATAGAGTGCTAATTTGAGTTGAGTTTAAAACTAACTTAAGAACTAATGGATAGTGTTTAGATAATCCTCTAGCTGCACAGGCAACTTCAGATATCACAGGTGGCATCATTGATTTAGCTAATGCCAGGTCTACTCTAGATAAAGTCCCATGAGTGCTAGAGAAATAAGAAAACACTCTATCATTAGAATGTAGCATTCTTCAGACATCCACAAGGCCAATCTCCCAAATATAGCCAGCAATAGGGATGAGCCGAACACCCCCTGGTTCGGTTCGCACCAGAACGTGCGAACAGGCAAAAAATTTGTGTGAACACCGTTAAAGTCTATGAGACAGGAACATAAAAAATCAAAAGTCCTAATTTTAAAGGCTTATATGCAAGTTATTGTCATAAAATGTTTTTTGGGACCTGGGTCCTGCCCCAGCGGACATGTATCAATGCAAAAAAAAAGTTTTAAAAATGGCTGTTTTTTTCAGGAGCAGTGATTTTAATAATGCTTAAAGTGAAGCAATAAAAATGAAATATTATCGTGCCTGAGGGTGTCCTTAGTATGTCTGTAAAGTAAAGTAGCGCATCTTTCCCATGTTTATAACAGTGCCACAGCAAAATGGCATTTCTAAAACAAAAAAATGTAATTTAAAACTGCTCATAATGCTGTAATGAATTGTCGGATCCTGGCAATATAGATAAAAACCATTGAAAAAAATGGCATGGGTTCCTCCCAGTCCATTACCAGGCCCTTTGGGTCTGGTATGGATATTAAGGGGAACCCTGCACCAAAATGTAAAAAAAAATTGCGTGGGATCTCCCCCAAAATCCATACCAGACCCTTATCCAAGCACGCAACCTGGCAGGCCTCAGGAAAAGGGGGGGCGAGAGACTCTCACCCCCCTCCTGAACCGTACCAGGCCACAAGCCTTCAACATGGAGAGGGTCATTCCTACAACCCTTGCCCAGTGGTTGTGGGGGTCTGCAGACAGGGGGGCTTATCAGAATCTGGTAGCCCCCTTTAACAAGGGGACCCCCAGATCCCGGCCCCCCTAGGTGAATGGGTATCAGGTACATTGTACCCCCACCCAAAAAGATGTCAAAATGGTAAAAATGACAGTAGACAATTTGGGACAAGTCCTTTATTAAAATAAATAAATAAATATGTGACATCACGTAACATCAGGGGGGGGGCGGGGTCACCCGTTTACATCACCGGGTAGCCCCACCCTCAATTATATAACAGCTGTCATTGCAAAAAGCCTTCTCGAGTCGTCGACGCTGTGATCGAAGATGAATGGACATCGCAGGACACTTTTTTCTAATAAAGGACTGTGACGTGTCCCAGAAGATTGCCGTGAGGGAGGGGGAGAGGATAAATTCCGCTCAGGGGCAGCAGTCATTCCAGTGGTGGTGGAAGCTGTGTACCTGTCAAAATTGGGTACCCCCCCCCCCCAAAAAAAAGACATACCAAATGTGGCATTTAAGAGGGTCAGGAGTACTTAAAGTGGAAGTTATACTTTTGGGTGGAACTCCGCTTTAACATAATACGTTTGCATATGTTGTACTGCGTCTCAAATCAAATTAGAAAAATGTGAACATGGGTGAATAATAGACATGGATGATTTTAACATTTTTGGGGTTGAAGTTAAATTGAAGCTCTTACCTGCAAGCTGATGAACAAACAAAGGTAGTACACAAAACAATAACAGATCTCTCACATGTTGAACCCTCACATAGCTGTATACCATATCTCCTGGTGTATATCAGATCACTTCAGGTTAATATTTTTTCAATTAGAAAATGCCAAACTACTCCATGCAACATTACCCGTAATTGCCCTTCCGTTATGATATTTTTAGTCCATTACAGTGCCCGGAAAAAGTGCACGTCAGAGTGCTCACACCTGTTGCCAGCATTATAATGCTTACATGCGTTTACACCCATCATAGTATCCACATTTTGATTTAGGCTACTTTCACACTGGGGCGGGGGTGCGTTAGTTCTGTTATAGCTGCGATTTTCGGCTGCTAGCAAGACACTTTTAACCCGTGCTAGCGGCTGAATAAAGGGTTAAAAGCGCATGCAAAGCACCGTTACCGAATCGCTTTGCAGGCACTTTGGCAGTGGTGGCAATTGATTTCAATGGCAGGGGCGGTGGAGGAGCGATGTATACACTGCTCCCGCAATGCCTGCAAGATGCTGCTTGCAGGACTTTTTATAATGTCCTGCAAGTGCACCGCTCCAGTGTAAGAGCACTCGGGCTTTCACACTAGGGCTGCAGGGGAGGCATTTTTCAGGTGCTTTACAGGTGCTGTTCTTAGCCCTTTAGTGCCTGCAAAACTCCTCAGTGTGAAAGTAGTTTATATGTACACATCACAGAGCTAAAATATGAATTTAATGGACCCATTACATCAGACTGCCCCCAGGGCACTGCCACCATTAAATTGTCCCATCACACTGCCCCATCACATTGCCACCATGAAACTGCCCCATGACACTGCCCCCATCACATTGCCACCATGATACTGCCCCTGTCACACTGCCCCATCACATTGCCCCCATGAGGCTGCCTCCATCACACTGCCCCATCACATTGCCCCCTTGAAACTGCCCCTGTCACATTGCCCCCATCACGCTGCCACTGTCATATTGCCCCCATGAAACTGCCCCTGTCACACTGCCCCATCACATTGCCCTCATGAGGCTGCCACCATCACATTGCCCCTATCACATTGCCCCCATGAAACTGCCCCACTCACATTGCCCTCATCACATTGCCACCGTCACACTGCCCCCGTCACATTACCATCATCACATTGCCACCATGAAACTTCCCCATCACACTGCCACCATCACTCTGCCACCGTCACACTGCCCTGTGACACTGCCCCTGTCACATTTCCACCATGAAACTACCCCATCACACTGCCACCATGACGCTGCTACCATCACGCTGCCCCATCACACTGCCACCATGAAATTGCCCCCTCACACTGCCCCCATCACATTGCCCCATCACACTGCCCCATAACACTGCCACCATCATGATGCCCCGTCACATTGCCTCCATCACTCTGCAACCATGAAACTGCCCTGTCACACTTCCCCCATCACACTGCCACCATGAAACTGCCCCCGTCACACTGCCCCATCACATTGCCCCCATAATGCTGCCACCATCATCTTGCCCCATCACGCTTCCCCCATCATGCTGTTCTCATAACATTGCCCCTGTCACACTGCCCCCGTCATGCTGCCCCCATCACGCTGTTCTTATAAGATTGTCGCCATCACATTGCCCCATCACACTGCCACAATCACCTTGCCTCCGTCACGCTGCCCCCGTCACACTGCCACCATCACGCTTCCACCATCACATCACACTGCCCCCATAACGCTGTTCTCATAACATTGCCCCATGACACTGTGCCTATCACACTGCTCTTTTATAAACTATATAATAAAGATGCAAAATACTCTTGCGCACAGGTGTATTGGCTAAATGATCCCAAGGGTTCAAGAAGGACGGTGGGTTTCGGCCTTGCTGCTCTTAAGGATGGGATTATCCTAATAGTAATGAAAAGAAAGAAAAAAGAGCGCACCAGCCTAGTGCATTATCCTTGACAGATTTATTAATTAAAAGCAAGATAAAATCTACTCACAAAGGTCAGAGAAAAAATCGCATTGTATATGGCACAGAGGCGATTAGTCCAGTGGTAGCAGTTTTTCCAAGTCCTAGGGAGAAGGCGTACGGACTACTGCTGGCTAACGCGTTTCAAAGGTTACCCTTCTTCATCAGAGCCTTGGTAGTGTAAGTCTCCTGCTAGTTTTTATACATGTGTAGATCCAAAAGAGACTCATCAGATTGGTTCTGAGGCCCCTCCCTTAATTGGTGGGCGGTCCTCTGAGAAGGATGGGCCTTAGCTTTGTTATTATAAGACCGTAATGTATTTAAATTATAGTTTGATTTTTATTTTTAATATTTATGTTTAATATGATTTTAGTCTAAATTATGGTTTTAGTCTTAGTTCTAGTTTTTAATTCTAGTTTTTCATTTTAATTTTAGTTTTAGTTTTAATTATGGAAACTAAAACTTTCCACGTTTTATTTCCACCCCTTCTCTCCATTCCTCCTATCCTCCTCTCTCTTCCTATTTCCCCTTTCTTAATTATTAATTGATTTGTTTTGCATATATTCTGCTGCTTTGCAGCTTAGCTCTCCCAAATTTTTTGAATTTATTAAAGTTTATTTAAATTACCTTTTTCTTTAATCACGTTTCCACGGACTCCAGTGATTTCCACCGAACTCTACCGAGTCCAGCAGGCCGGGGCTGACCACAGCTCCAATTTGTAGGGGGATCACCAGAGTCCCCCCTCAGGCTTCAGTGAAGACTCCCCAGGCCCGCCAAAGTATTCTCCGAGCACCACCCACAAGGATCAGAGGATTGCTGAAAGTTCAGTTATCACTTCCAGTTAAGTGTTCCCTAGGGAGGTGTGGACTGACTGGGAGTAGAGAGAGAGATCGCTGTTCCTGATGAATAGGAACAGCTGATCTCTCTCTCTCTCGTTCCTCCCCCATCAGAATGGGGATCCGCCTTGTTTACATAGGCAGATCCCCGTTCTGCCTCTCTTTACTGCGATTGTGGGTGGCCGGCAAGCTTTGCGTCCGCCAGACCTGCGGGCGAGCTTCCACGGGCTGCGCCACTGACGGCGCATGCGTGCCTGCAGTACCAAATACCACATGCACAGACCGACGTACGGGTATGTCAATCTGCACAGCCAAGCCGCCTTGCCGCAGTATATATGGTCGGCAAGTGGTTAATCACCACTGTGTTTTTTATTTTTTGCTAAATAAATGAAAGACAGAAAAAAAAACAAAAAAAAAAAAACACCACCACATTGTTCTTGGTTTGTTATAAAAATTTGCAAATAAATAATCTTTCTTCATGATTTTAGGCCAAAATGTATTCTGCTGCATTTCTTTGGTGAAAATAATCCAAATCAGTGTATATTATTTAGTCTGTAGGAAAGTTATAGAGTCCACAAACTATGGTTTATATATATCTGAGAAAATTGATCAATCCCAATGTACTGACAGTCTATCTTATTTCTTGAGGCCCAAAAATGTAAGGTCAGTACAGATATCTCCCAAATCACCACTTTTTGGAAAGAAGACAGTATTTAATAAGAGGCATGGTGTTTTTTTAAAATTGTCATTTTTTTTGTCATACGTTTTTTTTAATTTTTTTTACATACTGTCGCCAGTGCAGTACAGCGTTATCAGTGTGGCAGTGATCAAGGACACTGACTGGTGACAGTACAGGAAAAAAAAAATTCAAATTTATTTTTTTTTACAATTTTTTTTAAACACACTTCGACCAGAGCAATATAGTGTTACTATAGTAACATTGCACTACTGTGGGGAAGTGATCAGAATTTTTTTTTTATTATTTATAGCAGTGCGTTACAGTGCATTTTCAGTACAGATATCTCCCAAATCACCACTTTTTGGAAAGAAGACAGTATTTAATAAGAGGCATGGTGAGTTTTTTAAAATTGTCATTTTTTGTCATGTTTTTTTTAATTTTTTTTACATACTGTCGCCAGTGCAGTACAGCGTTATCAGTGTGGCAGTGATCAAGGACACTGACTGGTGACAGTACGGGAAAAAAAAAATAATTAATTTTTTTTTTTTACTATTTTTTTAAACACACTTCGACCAGAGCAATATAGTGTTACTATAGTAACATTGTACTACTGTGGGGAAGTGATCAGAATTTTTTTTTATTTATAGCAGTGCGCTACAGTGCATTTTACTAAATAAAATCGATTCATTATTTTTTTGATTGTGTTTTGTTGTGATTAGCTGTGATTGATCAGAGCTAATCACATGGTACAGATAGACTGATTGGTTCAGTCTGTACCAGGTTATTACACTGACCAATCACATCTAGCAACACAAATGTATATATTGGATGGCTTGAAAGGAAGCCATCTATTTTATACAACCATCATGTGACCTGCTGTAATTGGTTACAGCCGTCACTTGGTACTGGCAGCGGGCCGGTACAGTGATGCAGGCCGGTACAGTGATCAGTCACCGGCTGTGTCTGGTGGACGCAGCCAGTGACAGATCGCGCTGCTGTACGGCCCTGTGGCTGCATGCAGGTCGCGACCGGGGAGGACATCATATGACATCCACGCAGATCGATGAGAGGTTCCCGCCGGCGTCATTATGCCATATGCCAGGCAGGAACTAATTAAACTTTTTTTTTACATTTTTTCAGTTGCTTTCTGGTTTCTATCCTAGGCCAAAATGATGTCATTCATTGGCATTTTTTCTTTTATCTGGAGGAAAGAGTTGGGTTTTTCTCAGCTAAGCACACCCTCATGTCTGCATGCCTAAGCTAAGGGCAGATGGATTTCAGGAAACAATATAAAAATATATATGCTGCATGAATCATCTGCCCTTACTCTGCTAATGCTAAGGGTGTGTTTTTCAAAGTGATTTCTCAATGTAATTTGATCTGAATATTAAAATTTAATGAATTAGTGTTTTCAGTTTGTTGTGCTCAGATACAGTTAAGTTCCACTTTAAAGTATTTCTTATCAACCTGAAAAATTACATCTGCCCTTTCCTCTGTGTACATTTGAACATGTAAGCTAACACCAGAATGGTTACGTTACCTTAAAAAAAGCGACCCGCTAGCGCCAAAAAAGTGTTGCAAAAGCAGTACTAAAACGCCGCAAAAATGACTGGCGCTTTTGCCGTTTGTTTTAGTTCAGTGTGATAGGGGTCTTAAACAAGGTGGCTGATTAATGAAAGAAATAGAGTATGCTCACTTTGCAAAGTTAATTTTCACTTGCAAGGGCTATTCGCTTAGTGAATGAGGGGAAGCTGTACTGACTTTACTCATTCAGTTGTGCAAACAAATTTTTTTTTTTGTTTCCTTGCATGAGATTGGATATAATTTGCAAAGTGAATTTTACCCATATCCACTAAACTAAGGTAAAATTTCCTTGAAAAGTGAAAATTCACTTTGCAAAGTGAACATGCTCTAGTACCTTAGGAAATCAGTCACAAAGAATGCATCTACAGTAGATATTCTGTTTAGCAATCTGGTCTCTGGTCTAGACAATCCCTTTTTTAAATACCTTTTTTTAAAAAGCCTTCTTTAAATACCTGCCTCAACATGGGCATACCCCAATTTTAACTTCTTAGTGCCTATTTTGTTACCTGTTTTTATGCAATGTAGTATTTGTATGATTCAATATTTATATGTTTGTATTCCTTATACATGATTAAACCATACATGTCTTGATGTAAGCGTCTGATCACGCGCCTTCCATCCACCTCCTGCCAAACTAGACGATCCCTAGTCTACACATCCTTTCCCATATTGAGATTCTCTATCTGTTCTAGAAATCCTCTGTTCTAGAGTCTCTGCCTGGTCTAGAGATCTTCTTTCCCCTAGTTGCTGAACTTCTCTTCAGTCTATTTATCCTCTATCCGGTCTATAAATCCTCTCTCCAGCCTATAGATCTTCTCTCTATTCTACAGACCCTGTTTTGAGTCTATAGACCATCTCTCCAATCAGTAGATCCTGTGTTTTGTATACAGATTGTCTCTCTTGTTTAGAGATTCCCTCTTCTGTCTAGAGATCCTTTCTGTGGGTTGGAAAATCTGTCTTTATTCTATAGAGCCTCTCTTTGGCATTGGCACCATCTCTTTTGTTCTGCTCCAGAGAACCCCTCTCCAAGCTGCACTCTTTGACCTAGAGACCTTCTCATTGATCTAGGCATCCTCTCCATGTGGTCTAGAGATCTTCACTTCTGCATGAAAATAGTTTAAATATTTTTGGTGGAGAACATTTTAAAGCATGCATGTAGGTTTGTATGTGTGTATGTTTTACTATTTTAAAAGCAAAGCATACCTATAAGAGTATTAATTGCATCTGTCAGCTGCTAATGTCTACCATGAGCTTAAAGCAGATTGTCTGGAAAGTTGAGCTAGCCCACAAACCCACAGGACCAGTACAGGTACCTGTGCACACATTAGAACAGAATCACGGCTGTCCATTAGAGATGTTCTGTGTTCTGCATGTGTTCGGCCCTGAACAGCGCCTGCTTAGGTTTTCGCCAAACACCCGAATTTGCAGGGCGCTTGGCGGGATGTTTGCCCATTGGGCACCCCACAATGCACTGCACAGTGCATTCTAGGGCCCTAATTGGCTAAAGCAATGCACCTGACCACTGGTCAGGTGCAAGGCTTTGCCCAGTCAGGCACAGAGCACAGTGAATATCTGGTTGTTAAGGAGCGGGCCAGGAAGCTGGCTGGCTCTGCCCCCCCTCCCCAAAGCACCTTGTCAGCATGTTGTTGGTGACAAGGGTCACTTCCCCACCACCCTGGATGGTGGTTGTGGGGGGCTGTGGGCAGAGGGCTTTTCAGAATCTGGAAGCCCCCTTTAAACAAGGAGACCCCCAGATCCCAGCCCTCCCCATGTGAATGAGTAGTACAATGGAGGGGGGTTGGGACTTTAAATGAGGCGCACTTGTCGCCTCCATCCCGGTATTGCCGACAGGCGTATGAGGAAGGGATTGGGACTTTAAGATGAAGCAGTTGAAATGCGGAGGGTTAAAATAGTACATTTATTGATCATAGTAGATATAGTAAAGGAATTTCATATATATACATATATACAATATAATTGGCATAAAAAATGGAAACATAATTGATGGGCAGGTACACACAGTCGAATACATAATTCCACAAAGTAAATGGTAATCAAAATGGTATTGGTAGAGCAAAGCATATAGCCTGTAGGTGCCAATGGTGGCATGCCCGGCAACTGACAATGTTGCACACAGGAATAATGTAATCATAATGTTGAACAAAGATGGCATCAAGGTACAATGGATAGAGTAGGCATCAAGTATAGCTCGACGCGTTTCGTGGGTGATCTTTTCCACTCATCAGGAGCTGATGCATAATAATCCTGTAAGATATGTACATGTAATCAACCTCAATCCGTAGGGGAGGAATTGAAAGAATGTTGGAAAAGTTTGGCCCAAAATTACACTTACCAACCCTGACATAGGGCGCAGCGCATGGCGGATGGCACGGAGTGGGTCGGGGGCAGCAGGCCTCGCGGCGGTAGCTGAGGCAGCATGTGGTGTCTAGATGGCATCAGGTAGTGAAGTGACACTATATGAGTAGTGAGATGATCTCCATTGATGGAACGTAAATTGTCACCAAGAGAGGAAAAATCTGGGAATGAATATTAGAAGATAGTATATCAGTATATATTATAGAAATAAAAAAAAAAAAAAAAAAAAATTAGATTATGTAGAGTAATGTGTAACTATTATACCCAGAGATACTTGTAAATGGAGAGTGCTGGTAGCTAGTATAATGGAATTTATAATGGAAAAAGTCTGAATAAAGAAGTATTTGTAAGGGCAACAATGTAGCATGACTAGTCAGAAAAAAGAGGAGGGATGTCTGGAAAAATAATAAAATGCTGGAAGTGATGTGTGAGTTATATGTTCATATAACTGACAGTGAAGGTAGGTGTAGACACAGAGTGCTTACCTGATGCTGCATGTCATGCACAACTAGCGAGGTGGAGACAGCTAGTGTGCAGAGACCAACAGAGGAGACTGGCCGTGTGAGCAGCCCGCTACCACTGGGGGACCTATAAATACATGCCGCCAGCGCCACGTGCGTGAGGCCTGCGGGAGGAGGGGAGCGGCGTCCGCACCTGAGCTAGATGATCGCTCGGTGTTTGGCGCCAGAACGACCCTCCCCCATGGCAACCACGCAGATGGTACTCCAGACGTCAGCGCGGTGACGTCGAATTCAACGTCCCGTGCATGACGTAGGGGACGTGGCGCCGATGCGCCGAGGGGTATCCGCCCAGACCTCCCAAAGGGGAGGGGAGGGAGGATCCGCAGAGCGGACCTGCTGCCCCCGGCCCACTCCGTGCCATCCGCCATGCACTGCGCCCTATGTCAGGGTTGGTAAGTGTAATTTTGGGCCAAACTTTTCCAACATTCTTTCAATTCCTCCCCTACGGATTGAGGTTGATTACATGTACATATCTTACAGGATTATTATGCATCAGCTCCTGATGAGTGGAAAAGATCACCCACGAAACGCGTCGAGCTATACTTGATGCCTACTCTATCCATTGTACCTTGATTCCATCTTTGTTCAACATTATGATTACATTATTCCTGTGTGCAACATTGTCAGTTGCCGGGCATGCCACCATTGGCACCTACAGACTATATGCTTTGCTCTACCAATACCATTTTGATTACCATTTACTTTGTGGAATTATGTATTCGACTGTGTGTACCTGCCCATCAATTATGTTTCCATTTTTTATGCCAATTATATTGTATATATGTATATATATGAAATCCCTTTACTATATCTACTATGATCAATAAATGTACTATTTTAACCCTCCGCATTTCAACTGCTTCATCTTAAAGTCCCAATCCCTTCCTCATGTGAATGAGTAGGGGTACATTGTACCCCTACTTATTCGCCAAAAAAAAAAGTGTCAAATGAAATACACAGTTTTTGACAATTCCTTTATTGAAAATAAAAACAACAATGTCCCCTGATGTAGAGCCTTCGTCAACCACAACGCCTGTTACACTGCTGGACCCGAAAAGAAAAAAGAAAAGCTCCATCCATGACTAAGACTCCCAGCTGACTGCCTGCTCTACCATCTAAAAGTTCCTAATTAAGTAAGGGGCAGGGCCACCTGATGACATCACCTGGTGACACCACACCCATGTGATGTCACCGACCACCCCCAAGCTATTTAAGAACTGTCAGATAGTTATTCAGGCAGGCGGTGGTAGCCTTCATCATGGGTGGAGCTTTTTGCTTTCTTTTTCAAATCTGGCATTGTGGTGGATGCTGTGATTGACGATGGATCTACATCGGGGGACATTGTTTTTTTATGTTTAATAAAGGATTTGTCAAACTGTATGTGCATTTGTATTTCTTTTTGACCCTTTTTTTGGTGAGTAGGGGTATAAAGTACCCATGTTCACATGGGAAGGGCCAGGATCTGGAGGTACCCTTATTAAAGGGGGCTTCCAGATTCTGATGAGTCCCCTGCCCACAGAAGAGGCCCTTGTACCCATCAATATGGGGACAAGGTGCTTTGGGGTGCCCCAAATCACTCCCCCTTTTGTTGAGGGCATATGGCCAGGTATGGTTCAGGAGGGGGGGTGCTCGCTCATCCCCCCCTTTCCTGGCCTGCCAGGCTGCATGCTTGGCTAAGGGTCTGGTATGGCCTCATAATACAGGCTGACTTTCCAAGCCGCTGTTTACAAAAGAAAGCTTGCAGGGAAAATCTTTTTAAATGTCACATTTTTCGTTATATATGTCAGTTTTTCTGCAGCAAGTTCTACACACGGTACAGATGCACCACTTTACAGGCAGACTAAGGGGACTACCCAGGCACTATATTTAAAGGAGTTTTTTATTATTTCACTTTAACCACTTGCCAACCTGCTCACGTAGATATACTGAGGCAGGTCGGCTCTCCCGCACGAACTGGCATACCTGTACATCAGTCCGTACAAGGATGATAGTGGGCACGCCCCCATCGAGCGCCACGGGAGCATGGCCACGGACTTGATGTCTGCCAATGGCCTGCGATCGCCTTGTACCCAGGCAGAACGGGGAACTGCCTATGTAAACAAGACATTTCCATGTTCTGCCTAGTGACATGACAGATCTACTGTTCCCAGTGATCCGGAACAGTGATCTCTGTCATGTTCCAGTAAGCCCATCCCCCTACAGTTAGAACACTGAGGGAACCCACTTAACCCCTTCCCTGCCAGTGTAACTTTTAAATTGATCAGTGCATTTTTATAGCACTGATCAATGTAATGTCACTGGTCCCCAAAAAGTGTAATTTGTGGTCAGATTTGTCCACCGCAGTGTTGCAGTTCCACTAAAAATCACCGCCATTACTAGTAAAAATAAATAAATAAAAGTCCCTAAATCTATCCCGTAGTTTGTAGATACGATAACTTTTGCGCAAACCCATCAATATACGCCTATTGCATTTTTATTTACCAAAAATAATATATATTGGCCTAAACATATGAATAAATTAGTTTTTTTTATATTTTTGGGGGGATATGTATTATAGCAGAAAGTAAAAAATTATTTTTTCTTCAAAATTGTCAATTTTTTGTTGACAGCACAAAAAATAAAAACTGCAGAGGTGATCAAATACCACCAAAAGAAAGCTCTATTTGTGGAAAAAAAACCCCATAAATTTTGTTTGGGTACAACGTTGCACGACTGCTCAATTGTCAGTTAAAATGACACAGTTCCGTATCGCAAAAAAGGGCCTGGTCATTAGGGGGGCAAATTCTTCCAGGGCTGAAGTGGTTAAAGAGGTTGTAAACTCAGGTGGGCAAAAAAAAACCCCCTGCAAGACAAAGGCATAATGAGCTGATATGCATCGCATACCAGCTCATTATGAAATAGTTACCTTAAAACAGAGCCCTGCAGTGCCGCCCCCACTCCGCTCATACGGCTGACATTTTTCCCAGAGTTACAGTGTACTTCCCGGTGGAACAGCACCTGTGCCCCTTCTTTCAGAGCGCATGCGTTGATGATGGCTCTACATCGAGGGACATTGTTGTTTTTATTTTCAATAAAGGAATTGTCAAAAACTGTGTATTTCATTTGACACTCTTTTTTTTTTTTTTGGTGAATGAGTAGCGGTACACTACCTATAGGTAAATGTCTGCAGAGGAAGTAGACTTCCTCTTTAAGCATCATTAAAATCATTGCTCCTGTAAAACTTTAGCTGTTAGTTTTTTTTACTTTTTTTGCATTGATACGTGTACCCCAGGGCAGCACCTAGGCTACCCTTTTTATGGCCAATAACTTGCATATAAGCCTTAAAAAACGGGGACTTTTGATTTTTTGAGGTCGGGTCCCATAGACTTTAACCACTTCAATACAGGGCACTTATACCCCCTTCCTGCCCAGATCAATTTTCAGCGCTCTCACACTTTGAATGACAATTACTCAGTCATGCAACATTGTACCCGTATGAAATTTGCATACTTTTTTTTTCCACACACAAATAGAGCCTTCTTTTGGTGGTATTTAATCAATAGAGGGTTTTATTTTGTGTGCTATAAATAAAAAAAGACCGAAAATTTCGTGAAAAAAATGCCCTTTCTTTGTTTCTGTCAGAAAATTTTGCAAATTAGTAATTTTTCTTCATAAATTTTGGCCAAAATGTATACTGCTACATATCTTTGGTAAAAATAGCCCCAAATTTGTGTATATTATTTGTTCTTAGTGAAAGTTATAGAGTCTAAAAGCTATGGTGGCATCACTGAAAATTGATCACACCTGATGTACTGAAGGCCTATCTCATTTCCTAACAAGCTAGGAAAATACAAATACCCCCCAAATTACCCCTTTTTGGAAAGTAGACATTCCAAGGTATTTATTACGAGGCATGATGACTTTTTTGAAGTTGTAATTTTTTCCCACAATTTTGCAAAATGAAAAAAAATTCAAAAACACATTTTTTTTTTTTTTACACAAAGTTGTCCATTTATAAGATATTTCCCAACACATAGCAAAAATGACACCCCAAAATACAGTCTGCTACTCTGCTACATACAGAGGCCCAATATCTAAGTAGCACAGTCAGGCATTCTAGGAGCAAAAATGACACATATAATTTGATAACAACCTATCATTTTTGAAGGCCCTTCATATTTCTAAAACATAGCATGTACATATCAAGAATTACACTACAAAATAAATTCTATTGAGGAGAGGGTAAATAATAAAAAAAAAGATACTACCTGTGGTTTTAGAGAAGAGAATTGGTCGAGGCAGGTGTGTCCACAGAGGAGAAAATTGGTCCAGGCAGGGATGTGCTTAGCGAATATAGTAGTTATCCAGGCAGCAATATTGTCTATAGTCAGCACAATGATATAGTCAGCATTTCTATGGACAAAAAGCATTTGTCCATAGGAATTGTAAAGGCAGAGACAGCCAGCACAGCCATTATTATTGATCCTGGCACACTGTTACCTGCAGACACCCGTTATTGTACCACTCTCCAGCCCTTCATAAACATACTGCCTCTTGCTACAGCTATTTCCACAGTCCAGGTAGCAGGCCGAGGCATGATGGCAATATGTCAGCAGCAGGCTTAGGGCCGCAATCAAGTAAGACCTGTGCACAGGGGCACAGGGGTGGAGGCTTCACCCACCCAAATCTCTATGAGGCCTCCAGACTCCAGACCCTAATCCGGAAATTACGAAACCTGGAGAAAACAAAAGATGATTTTCTCCATCCGGAAAAACAATTCTGGAGCCCCTCACATATGTGAGACCCCTGTGTACTACAGTAGCAGGGCAACAGATCAGTCCAAGTGGTAGGCAAAAGCATAGTTGAGAAAACAGGCCAGGGTCAGTTCACGTGCAAGCAGTCCAAACAGGTGGGCAGAAGCGTAGTCGATAAAACAGGCCAAGGTCAGTTCATGTGGAAGGCAGTGGCATGGTTATTTGAGAAAGCATGGAAAATGGCCAGCACAGATGATGAAAATGGGGAAATGATTAAAACTATGGGCTAATGTTTTAGGGAAGTGTGGAGAAGTCTTAAGCATTCACCTATGCAAAGACCAGGTTGGGAGGGACACTGGGACAATGGAAGCTGGTATCTTTTCAAAATCCTCTTTTGATGCATATGCAACATCTTTTTTGGTGTATTCGGCCTGCTTCAGATGGTGGAATGTTGTCTGGGAAGTGGGGCTCTTGAAGTCGGCTAACAGCCTCAGAGCGGAGGTCTTCTGGGGGGGGGGTCTTTGTTGGTAGATGAAGGACATGACAACTTCTTCAATGAATTTTAGGAAGGGGGTGGGGCTTTCTGTGGATTTGATGTAGATAATGTATGCGTTATAAATGGCCAAATGCATGAGATATACTGCAACTTTCTTGTACCAGAAACAGGACCTCCTTATTGACAAATAGGGCTGAAGCATTTGGTCGTTGAAATCCACCCCCTCATGTAGAGATTGTAATCTTGGACACAAGTTGGCTTTTCAATGGAACCTCGTCTCAACTGTAGTGTCATCATGGATGGTGGACATCATGTGCACATTCCTGGTATCCTTCGACCTCAAGGCCAGCACTTTGTTGCATCTCAAAGCTGCTCTTTCCCCCCTTCATAGTTTTTTGTGGACTATAGATTGTGGGAAGCCCTTCCTGTTTCTTTCTGGAGGTTCCGCAAGCCAGGATTTTTGCAAGGTTTAGGTATTTATAAAGGGGCAGGCTGGTGTAGAAGTTATCCAAGTATATGTGGTAACCTTTGTTCAGCAGTGGGTATGCCAGGTTCCATACAATTTTTCCAGTTGTGCCCATGTAGGCCGGGCACTCAGGGCGCTGAGAATCTCTTCCTTCGTATATGTGGAACGCATACGGATATTCCATGACTCTCTTGCAAAGTTTCAAAAATTTTACTTCGTATCTGGCCCTTTTGCTAGGAATATATTGTTTTATTCCTAGCCGTCCTGAAAAGGGTACCAGGGACTCATCTACACATATATGTTGATCGGGGACATAGAGTTCTGCAAATTGTTGGGAAAAGAAATTTATGAGTGGGTGAATTTTATATAATTTATCATAATTTCGATGATTTCGGGGAGGGCATTGGGTATTGGTGTTGAAATGAAGGAAACGCATAATCATCTCATATCGGAACCTAGGCATTACAGCAGATTAAATGGACATGTGGTGGATGGGGTTGGTGGACCAGTAGGCATGTCCTTCATTTTTTTTTGTAAGCCCCATGTTTATTTGTTCCCAGGGCCTAACGCTGATGGGAGTGCTGGTACTGGGGCTTTGTTCCGGGGGCCTAACGCTGGCAGCAGCGCTGGTTCTGGGACTGGAAATTGGATCCTGGTTGCTGGCGGCTGCCTGGTTTCCAGAGCGCCATGCCCTTTTAGGAGATACCCATTCTTCATCCGAATCATTTGCCAATCCACTACTCCCGATCGGTTCAAATGCCGAATTTGATTTGGAATCAGAATTGGCATTGGAATACGATGAGAACTCCCTGCTGCTCTCATAAGTCATGGAGAGGATCTGGGAAGCCTCCTCGCTGTTGTATACTCTTTTGCACATGACGCTGATGACTGTGTGATGGGTGGCAGGTGATGGTCACAGATGAGCTGTGCGACGGGTGACAGATGGGTGGCAGGTGACGGTCACTGAATCTATATTGGCAAATGTATGTCACAGAAAACAGCGCCATAAACAAGATACATGAGTGTGGAGACACACACTCATGTATCTTGTTTATGGCGCTGTTTTCTGTGACATGCATCATTTTTTCTTTGACATGCATCATTTGCCAATATAGATTCTATTTACTATTGGGTTAGTCCGCTCTGTCAGGTGTTTTGGGAGGTTAGTGCCTTGGGGTTATTCATATCCTTTTCTGTGAGTTGCGACGTGCACCGGGCTTTCCCCCACTCCCCCATCCTATTGATCGTAGGATTGAGTAAGGAGTATGAGTAAGGGATAGAAGCAAAAAGTACTAGAGTATATCAAAAGAAACAAACAAATTTTATTACAAAATGAAATGTTTTGCGAGGTTAGTGCCTTGGGGTTATTTATATCCTTTTCTGTGAATTGCGACGTGCACCGGGCTTTCCCCCACTCCCCCCCATCCTATCAATCGTGGGATTGCAGGCATGCACTTGCTGCACGTTGACCACACGCTGCACGAGTGACGTCATCCCTAACGCCGCATGCTGATGTGATGTTTTTTTCCCATCTGTGTGCAGCACATGGGAGAGTTTAGGCGCCTATTTACGAGCGATAGCCGCTCGGACGTGGTCGCCTCCCCTCTACCTGCACGCAGCGTGAAGTTGGTGAAGCCCTGCTGGCGGGCTGGCTGCCATTCACTATTACTCCTTGATGCAGTATATACTCTGTTTCCTTACATTTTCTTGTCACACCTACACACCACCTTTAACCTTATGCTTCCTTTCCAGTCCCAGGTAATCCAATTGAAGTCGTGTCTTTGTACCGGTTATTCACCTCTTTCGTATCATTCACTCTCTTTCGGTGATACATCAAATTTCTTCATTGCACACCTGAGCTCTTCCCCTTTTGTCCACTCCACTTTTCACACATGGTTCTCTTCCCCCCCCCTTCCCCCTCTCTTTCATTAGCTTAGTCAGGCACATTAGTCTTCAACATATGTATTTTATTTTTTCACAGAAGCCCCATGGGCCTATATCCACCAGCATCCACTACCATAGTTTTTGTTGATGGGGGATTTCTTCATATTAGATGTCCATTCTCCAATGGTTTTTGCCGTTCTGTCATCGCAGTGTTTTCACCTCAGCTCCCGGGGGATGGTTCTCCCATAGTGCCTTCAATCGATTATACCATTCTCTATGCTTCATTACCTTGATTCTACCCATAGGTAAGAGTGTTGGGGCTTTTGGCTTTTTGTTCCCTCTCCTCCTACCTAAGTTACTACTATTAATGTCCAATCCACATTTTATTATAGATACTTCCAGGGTACAGCTGCTCCTGATGAGTGGAAAAGAGGGTGCCTTTAAAGGGATTGTACAGGTAGAAGTATGAGTAGGGGATAGAAGCAAAAAGTACTAGAGTATATAAAAAGAAACAAACAAATTTTATTACAAAATGACAATTAAAAAATACAATTAGATATTCCTAAAATCATAGAACAAGACATATATGCATATACAATTGCTTGTTGTTTGAATCACATATGGACTCCAAAAAAGGGGTCATGCAGACGATATGATCACAAAAAATCCCAACATGTTGGGATTGGAAATAGGGATAAACATATTCATTTGCTTCCTCTGGGGTTAAATAGAAGCGAACTGTTATATGTTTAAATCAAGAGAAAAAAAATTGTATTTCAGTATGATAAAACATACAATGGAGAGTATATATGTATATTTACCTAAAATAGCAACAATTGTATAAACATAACAGAACAAATCAGGACATGGGATAAGAGATATACTCACAATTACAATATCCATTGTAGGATAGTGCACAAACCAAACTGAAGAGCGACGGAGTCTCAGGTCTCAAAAAATATTTAAACAGCAGTATTGTACCAGAGATACGTAATTCAGCCAGTTAAATAGCTGGTCATTGAAACGAGTAAACATTGAAAAACCCTAGACTGGGATGTTTCTAGATTGTGTTTCAAAGTATGCCGTGGTGTGCTTTGCCTCCACCATTAAGCAGCAAAACAAAACTCGCAAGGAACAGCCATAAAGTCAGGGAGCCGTCAATCTAACAAGTAATAAATATAGAATGGTATCAATAAATGTATATTCCTTCTTAATGATGAGTCATTTTTGCACATCAGTTGCAGTCAAATTTAGAAAAAATATGATAATATATCAATAAATCCCAAATATAGCTGGATTCCAATAAAGAAAATAGAGAAAAGCACTCACCTTGTTTCACAGACTACATGTGTGACCCAATCCTGGCTGTGCAGCAGAAGACTGATGCATACAAGGAGTATTTAAGCCAGAATGGGTCAATAGTGATTTGTTAATTAGTTTATTAGAGTAAGCTGGAACCAGGTGCAAGCGCTGGGAGATGCTTAGTACTGTCAGCAATATATGCTGATCTGCTGTGCTTAGGAAACATATGTGTAGATGACACTGACCAAACATGGGGGCACTGAAAGATACAGAGTACTGTCAGCAATATATGCTGATCTGCTGTGCTTGGAAGCATATATGTAGATGACGCTGACCAGACATGAGGGCATTCCCCTGGCCAATGTGGCGTCCAGCGTCACCGCGCAATCAGCACGGCGACGTCAGACGTCGACATGGCCACCGGCACAACAAAAGGGCAGGCAAGTACTGGCAAGGTGGTCACAGCCAAACTGTGCATGCGCCGCAGGGAGAGCATCCAAACAGCCGCGCAGCACAGTACAGCCACACCAGATGGAACATGGGGCTGATAAGATGGAAAATTGAAGCTGCGTGGGCCGAACTCATGGGCACATCCCTAGCGGTTGAGCAGTGTATTGTAGCCCTTACAGAGGGAGTGCCCTTGGGATGTGAAAACATCCAAGGGCTCCTGTGTGTCAGGGAGCCTCGATGAGTCACAGATGGGAATGGCAAAAAGTCGCACCACAGCATCGCAAGATTCTAATTTACAAAAAAATATATGTAGTATAATATAGTTCTGGTGACAAAATAAAATTAGTAAATAATTGAAACAGGAGGCTACCGTTCCTCTTGTACATTCAAATTCCACAGAAGGAAATAAAGGGTATTTCTATTAAAGCTGAAAAAACAAAAAGAAAACAAAAAGAGGTTAAATTATATATTTTTTTGGCATGACTAGATACATATGTATAGAACAAATTTTCAAACATGAATAGAACATAGATGTAACATGAATATTACATGAATATAAGACTGATTTAGAGCAACTTATTTCAAACAGATTGTACACATACATGATCAAAAAAAAATAATTGAAAAATAAATACCACATCCCACTTAAGAATTCAATGCAATTATATTAGAGGTCTCTATCAAGGCCCCCAGATGAGAAACCTGATAAAAAGGGTTTTAAATTGAAGGCCTCATTGAGGCCTGGTGGTACGGTGGCATTCAAATTGGATATCCACCTCAGCTCGCATTGTAGGTGGAGCTTATTCAAGTCTCCTCCTCGCGAACTGGGGTGTATACGATCAAGTACCAGAACAGACACCTTGGGGCATATCCCACCATGGGTTTGCAGAACATGCCTCCCAAAGGGAAGGTTTGGATCATTGGTTTGCATAGCTCGAATATGTCGGTAAATCCTCTGCCATAACTTTTGTATGGTTTTCCCAATATAGAAACATTTACAGCTGCATAGCAGAAGGTAAATCAGATATATAGTCTGACAATTGGAAAAATGTTTAGGATTAAACAACTTTCCATTAGGTACATATATGTGTTTGCTAGAATCCATGTATTGACAGTACATGCAAGAACCACAGGGAAATGTACCCAAGGTTTTGCATGGATCTACACGTTTAGAACCTCAGTATTCGCTGTTAACCAGCAAATCACACAGAGGTGGCACGTCTGTAAGTGATCGCTGGAAGGTACAAACCGTTCCACTCCTGATGAGTGGAAATTATCCACGAAACGCATCAAACTTTTACTGATGCTATGTCACAGCAATCATGCGTGTACCATTAGTTTTTTACTTGTGAATCAATCATATATTACCAATCATGTTGGTTACATATTTGGGTATACTGCTATTTTATTACCAATCATGTGGATTAATGCTTTATTATGCTACTATTTATTATTTTTTATTATGTGATTTACCAATCATGTTTATTATAATCCTGCATGTTACTTATATACTATATTACCTTGCACCATGCCCGTCTGTACTAATAGATATTGTATTTACTAAGATTGATTGATTGATTCTACCCCAGTGATGTGTTTCATGCAAAGTCCCCCCCACCCCCCCCCCCCAATTTCTCTTTCCTCTACAAGTAACAGGGATGGAGACATATGTACTATTTAGTCATTGCCTCATATAAAGTCCCAATATTTTCCTTTTACTCTATAGACTCCAAACCTAGGTGCTCTAGGCACTCATGGCCTTCCATCACCTTTGCATGCCATCATTCCATATCTCACTCTTCAAGGGTGCTTGGACTGAAGTTGTAAGAGATGCCCCCCCCCCACTTGTCATCGCTGCATATTTCTAGATCAGCCATCACAAACTGCATATTTCTAGATCAGCCATTGTAAGACCTAATTTTTCATTCTCACAATTTTGATATCTACGCTTTAATTTGAGGTTACTGAAAGTTGGAAAATCATACACAGGTATGAAAAAGTCTAAATCAATATTTTAAACTTGGTACAAAGATTCAGTGTTGGTACAAAGATTCAGTGTAGGTCAACCTGGAATCAAGATAGGATTAAGACAAGAATATAGCTTATAGCTGCTCTGATCCTAGCTTAATAGCTGAATTAAAATGGAAAATTCTATACTTACCTGACGGTAATTTTCCTTTTCTGATACATAAGCATGACAACATACACGTATGGGTTAGGCTCCGCCCCTCGTCCAATCAGGACTGGTTTTAAATATATATATATATATATATATATATATATATATATATATATATATATATATATATATATATATATATGCATACACACACACGCCCACACAGTATCTCACAAAAGTGAGTACACCCCTCACATTTTTGAAAATATTTTAGTATATCTTTTTATGTGACAACACTGAAGAAATGGCACTTTGCTACAATGTAAAGTAGTGAGTGTACAGCTTGTAGAACTAAGTGAAAATATCCCAATTGGGCCCAAAGTGTCAATATTGTGTGTGGCCACCATTATTTCCCAGCACTGCCTTAAAGTGGAGTTCCACCCAAAAGTCATCAGATTCCTCCCCCCCTCCGGTGACACAGTTGGCACCTTTCAGGGGGGAGGGGAGTACAGATACCTGTATATTACAGGTATCTGTACTCACTTCCGGCATAGATAGCCGCAGAATCTGCGGTTATTTACGCCACTTCCTGCTCCCTCCCCGCTGCCTGCTGGGAAACACACGGGTCCCAGAGGCAGCAGGGACCATCCGTATTGCGTTGCGCGACTCGCGCATGCGCAATAGGGAACCGGGAAGTGAAGCCGCACGGCTTCACTTCCTGATTCCCTTACCGAAGATGGAGGCGGCAGCACCCGAGGACGGAGAGACGGTTCGGCCTCGGGTGCCGACATCGCGGGCGCCCTGGACAGGTAAGTGTCCATGTTTTAAAAGTCAGCAGCTGCAGTATTTGTAGCTGCTGGCTTTTAAAAAAAAAAATTTCGGCGGCGCTCCGCTTTAACCCTCTTGGGCATGGAGTTCACCAGAGCTTCACAGGTTGCCACTGGAGTCATCTTCCACTCCTTCATAACGACATCACAGAGCTGGTGGATGTTAGAGACCTTGCACTCCTCCACCTGCTGTTTGAGGATGCCCCACAGATGCTCAATAGGGTTTAGGTCTGGAGACTAGGGATGAGCTTCGTGTTCGAGTCGAACCCATGTTCGACTCGAACATCGGCTGTTCGGTCATTCGCCAAATTGCGAACGATATGGGCCGTTCGCTCCAAATTCGTATGGCGCGTCACGGCCCATAATTCACTGCGGCATCGCAGTGCATTGCTTGCTGATGATTGGCCAAGCATGCACTATGACCCGCATGCTTGGCCAATCACAGCGCCGCCTGAACAGAGAGCCGTAATTGGCCAAAGCCAAGGAGTCTTTGCCAATTATGGCTCAGGGGATTTAGTACACGCCCCACACTATATAAGGCCGCCTGCACGGCGGCCCTGTGCAGTGTGTTCCGGTGTGCTGAGAGATAGAGAGAGAGAGAGACAGTGTCATTTCATTTGAGTTAGCTAGATTAGGCAGGACAGTCAGTCAGTTAGCTGCACTTAAAGTGTATTGTGTATATATATGCATCCCAGGTGTTGCATATATATATATATATATACACTGTATTCAGTTTAGCTAGATCCGTTCCTGTTATCTTCTAGACTATTTACATTTAGTGCAGTGTGTCCTGCTCACAGTGTTCAGCTAGATCTGTTCCTGTTATCTTCCTACTGACAGGCAGGCTTGTCTTGTTACAGTATTTACAGCTACCTGAAGAAAATTACTGGTGTTCTTTTGATCCTATTAGTACCACAGTCAGGCAGCTAGACTATTTACATTTAGTGCAGTGCGTCCTGCTCACAGTGTTCAGCTAGATCCGTTCTTGTTATCTTCTTACTGACAGGCAGGCTTGTCTTGTTACAGTATTTTGAAGAAAATTACTGGTGTTCTTTTGATCCTATTAGTACCACAGTCAGGCAGCTAGACTATTTACATTTAAAATGAAATGTTTTGCGAGGTTAGTGCCTTGGGGTTATTTATATCCTTTTCTGTGAATTGCGACGTGCACCGGGCTTTCCCCCACTCCCCCCCCATCCTATCAATCGTGGGATTGCAGGCATGCACTTGCTGCACGTTGACCACACGCTGCACGAGTGACGTCATCCCTAACGCCGCATGCTGATGTGATGTTTTTTTCCCATCTGTGTGCAGCACATGGGAGAGTTTAGGCGCCTATTTACGAGCGATAGCCGCTCGGACGTGGTCACCTCCCCTCTACCTGCACGCAGCGTGAAGTTGGTGAAGCCCTGCTGGCGGGCTGGCTGCCATTCACTATTACTCCTTGATGCAGTATATACTCTGTTTCCTTACATTTTCTTGTCACACCTACACACCACCTTTAACCTTATGCTTCCTTTCCAGTCCCAGGTAATCCAATTGAAGTCGTGTCTTTGTACCGGTTATTCACCTCTTTCGTATCATTCACTCTCTTTCGGTGATACATCAAATTTCTTCATTGCACACCTGAGCTCTTCCCCTTTTGTCCACTCCACTTTTCACACATGGTTCTCTTCCCCCCCCTTCCCCCTCTCTTTCATTAGCTTAGTCAGGCACATTAGTCTTCAACATATGTATTTTATTTTTTCACAGAAGCCCCATGGGCCTATATCCACCAGCATCCACTACCATAGTTTTTGTTGATGGGGGATTTCTTCATATTAGATGTCCATTCTCCAATGGTTTTTGCCGTTCTGTCATCGCAGTGTTTTCACCTCAGCTCCCGGGGGATGGTTCTCCCATAGTGCCTTCAATCGATTATACCATTCTCTATGCTTCATTACCTTGATTCTACCCATAGGTAAGAGTGTTGGGGCTTTTGGCTTTTTGTTCCCTCTCCTCCTACCTAAGTTACTACTATTAATGTCCAATCCACATTTTATTATAGATACTTCCAGGGTACAGCTGCTCCTGATGAGTGGAAAAGAGGGTGCCTTTAAAGGGATTGTACAGGTAGAAGTATGAGTAGGGGATAGAAGCAAAAAGTACTAGAGTATATAAAAAGAAACAAACAAATTTTATTACAAAATGACAATTAAAAAATACAATTAGATATTCCTAAAATCATAGAACAAGACATATATGCATATACAATTGCTTGTTGTTTGAATCACATATGGACTCCAAAAAAGGGGTCATGCAGACAATATGATCACAAAAAATCCCAACATGTTGGGATTGGAAATAGGGATAAACATATTCATTTGCTTCCTCTGGGGTTAAATAGAAGCGAACTGTTATATGTTTAAATCAAGAGAAAAAAAAATTGTATTTCAGTATGATAAAACATACAATGGAGAGTATATATGTATATTTACCTAAAATAGCAACAATTGTATAAACATAACAGAACAAATCAGGACATGGGATAAGAGATATACTCACAATTACAATATCCATTGTAGGATAGTGCACAAACCAAACTGAATATTAGTATTAGTATTTTTAGTGCAGTGCGTCCTGCTCACAGTGTTCAGCTAGATCCGTTCTTGTTATCTTCTTACTGACAGGCAGGCTTGTCTTGTTACAGTATTTTGAAGAAAATTACTGGTGTTCTTTTGATCCTATTAGTACCACAGTCAGGCAGCTAGACTATTTACATTTAGTGCAGTGCGACCTGCTCACAGTGTTCAGCTAGATCCGTTCCTGTTATCTTCCTACTGACAGGCAGGCTTGTCTTGTTACAGTATATAAAGCTACCTGAAGAAAATTACTGGTGTTCTTTTGATCCTATTAGTACCACAGTCAGGCAGCTAGACTATATACATTTAGTGCAGTGCATCCTGCTCACAGTGTTCAGCTAGATCCGTTCCTGTTATCTTTCTACTGACAGGCAGGTTTGTCTTGTTACAGTATATAAAGCTACCTGAAGAAAATTACTGGTGTTCTTTTGATCCTATTAGTACCACAGTCAGGCAGCTAGACTATTTACATTTAGTGCAGTGCGTCCTGCTCACAGTGTTCAGCTAGATCCGTTCCTGTTATCTTCTTACTGACAGGCAGGCTTGTCTTACATAGTTACATAGTTACATAGTAGGTGAGGTTGAAAAAAGACACAAGTCCATCAAGTCCAACCTATGTGTGTGATAATGTGTCAGTATTACATTACATATCCCTGTATATTGCGGTCATTCAGGTGATTATCTAATAGTTTCTTGAAGCTATCAATGCTCCCCGCTGAGACCACCGCCTGTGGAAGGGAATTCCCCATCCTTACCGTTCTTACAGTAAAGAACCCTCTACGTAGTTTAAGGTTAAACCTCTTTTCTTCTAATTGTAATGAGTGGCCACGAGTCTTATTAAACTCTCTTCTGCGAAAAAGTTTTATCCCTATTGTGGGGTCACCAGTACAGTATTTGTAAATTGAAATCATATCCCCTCTCAAGCGTCTCTTCTCCAGAGAGAATAAGTTCAGTGCTCGCAACCTTTCCTCATAACTAAGATCCTCCAGACCCTTTATTAGCTTTGTTGCCCTTCTTTGTACTCGCTCCATTTCCAGTACGTCCCTCCTGAGGACTGGTGCCCAGAACTGGACAGCATACTCCAGGTGCGGCCGGACCAGAGTCTTGTAGAGCGGGAGAATTATCGTTTTATCTCTGCAGTTGATCCCCCTTTTAATGCATGCCAATATTCTGTTTGCTTTATTAGCAGCAGCTTGGCATTGCATGCCATTGCTGAGCCTATCATCCACTAGGACCCCCAGGTCCTTTTCCATCCTAGATTCCCCCAGAGGTTCTCCCCCCAGTGTATAGATTGCATTCATATTTTTGCCACCCAAATGCATTATTTTACATTTTTCTACATTGAACCTCATTTGCCATGTAGTCGCCCACCCCATTAATTTGTTCAGGTCTTTTTGCAAGATTTCCACATCCTGCAGAGAAGTTATTGCCCTGCTTAGCTTAGTATCGTCTGCAAATACAGAGATTGAACTGTTTATCCCATCCTCCAGGTCGTTTATGAACAAATTAAATAGGATTGGTCCCAGCACAGAACCCTGGGGAACCCCACTACCCACCCCTGACTATTCTGAGTACTCCCCATTTATCACCACCCTCTGAACACGCCCTTGTAGCCAGTTTTCAATCCATGTACTCACCCTATGGTCCATGCCAACACACCTTATTTTGTATAGTAAACGTTTATGGGGAACTGTGTCAAATGCTTTTGCAAAATCCAGATACACCACGTCTACGGGCCTTCCTTTATCTAGATGGCAACTCACCTCCTCATAGAAGGTTAATAGATTGGTTTGGCAAGAACGATTCTTCATGAATCCATGCTGATTACTGCTAATGAAATCATTCTTATTACTAAAATCTTGTATATAGTCCCTTATCATCCCCTCCAAGAGTTTACATACTATTGATGTTAGGCTAACTGGTCTGTAATTCCCAGGGATGTTTTTTGGGCCCTTTTTAAATATTGGTGCTACATTGGCTTTTCTCCAATCAGCTGGTACCATTCCAGTCAATAGACTGTCTGTAAATATTAGGAACAACGGTCTGGCAATCACCTGACTGAGTTCCCTAAGTACCCTCAGATGCAAGCCATCTGGTCCCAGTGATTTATTAATGTTAAGTTTCTCAAGTCTAATTTTAATTCCGTCCTCTGTTAACCATGGAGGTGCTTCCTGTGATGTGTCATGAGGATAAACACTGCAGTTTTGGTTACTGAAGCCCCCCGATTCACTTGTGAAGACTGAGGAGAAGAATAAATTCAATACCTTTGCCATCTCCCCATCCTTTGTAACCAGATGTCCTTCCTCATTCTTTATGGGGCCAATATGGTCTGTCCTCCCTTTTTTACTGTTTACATACTTAAAGAATTTCTTGGGATTTCTTTTGCTCTCCTCCGCTATGTGTCTTTCATGTTCTATCTTAGCCATCCTAATTGCACCCTTACATTTCTTATTGCATTCTTTATAAATACTGAATGCTGAGGATGATCCCTCAACCTTGTATTTTTTGAAGGCCTTCTCCTTTGCTTTTATATGCATTTTTACATCGGAGTTAAGTCATCCAGGATGTTTGTTCGCTCTTTTAAATTTATTACCCAATGGGATACATTGGCTAATGCCCTTATTTAATATGCTCTTAAAGCAAACCCATCTCTCCTCCGTATTCTTTGTTCCTAATATTTTATCCCAATTTATGCCTTTTAGCAAGGTTTGTAGGGTCTTGTTACAGTATTTACAGCTACCTGAAGAAAATTACTGGTGTTCTTTTGATCCTATTAGTACCACAGTCAGGCAGCTAGACTATTTACAGTTAGTGCAGTGCGTCCTGCTCAGTGTTCTGCTAAACCTACAAGTTAGTGGGGTGCGTCCTGCTCACAGTGTTCAGCTAAACCTACAAGTTAGTGGGGTGCGTCCACCTCACAGTGTTCAGCTAAACCTACAAGCTAGTGGGGTGCGTCCTGCTCACAGTGTTCAGCTAGATCCGTTTCTGTTATCTTCTTACTGACAGGCAGGCTTGTCTTGTTACAGTAAATACAGCTACCTGAAGAAAATTGCTTGTGTTCTTTTGATCCTATTAGTACCACAGTCAGGCAGCTAGACTATTTACAGTTAGTGCAGTGCGTCCTGCTCACAGTGTTCAGCTAAATCTACAAGTTAGTGGGGTGCGCCCACCTCACAGTGTTCAGCTAAAGCTACCTGTAGAAGGTTGGTGGTGTTCTCATACTACAGGCAGGCAGTTGATTTTGCTAGCTGCAGTATCAGTACATATATATATATATATATATATATATATATATATATATATATATATATATATATATATATATCCCAGCTTAGTGCAGCTACAGGCCATTAGTATGTCTGGAAGGCCAAGAAGGAGAGGCAGAAAGTCACAAGCCAATAAGAGAGGGCAAGCAGGCTCTGTGTCTAGTGCTGGTCGTGGAGACGGTGCATCCTCATCAGCACGTGGCCGTGGGACACGCTTGGCCTTTTTTTCGGCAGCTGGTCGTGTTGAGCCGCAACATGCGGAAGACTTGGTCGAGTGGATGACCAAGCCGTCCTCATCCTCCTCATCCTCTCTCACCCATGCCCAGGGTACTTTGTCTGGCAAAGCAGCGGCCTCTTCCCTCGGCTCAATGTCATCAGTGACTCCTTCCCTAGCCCCACCATGTCCTCCTGAGGAGTCCCTCGAACTGTTTGACCACAGTGTTGGGTACATGCTCCAGGAGGATGCCCAGCGTTTGGAAGGCTCTGATGATGATACTGAGATCGATGAAGGCAGTAACATGAGCACGGACAGAGGGGGTGCCCAAGAAGGACCGAAATCTGGCAGTTATGCTCCCCCTGCTGCAGCATACTGCCAGGTTTGCTCCAGTGATGAGGAGGGAGGGGATGATGAGGTCACTGACTCAACGTGGGTGCCTGATAGGAGAGAGGAGGAGGAGGAGGAGGAGGCGGCACATCACCAACGAGGCAGGATGCCCTCCAGGGGCCAGCCCAGGGCTGGACTGGGACAAAAATTTGGCCCTGGACTTCATCCAGACCGGCCCACTTTAATTTTTCAAACACACACAAAAACAGTATATAAACTATACGCAATTGCGCAAAAAAATAAGTAAAAACATTCCACTGTATGTATAAACACCTTTTTTTATTATCTAGAGAAAAGGATGCATTCCAACATTACAGACGCCTTTAGAATGAAATGTGTAAGTTACACTCCGTTCAATGGCAGAGTATGGCGGGGTATGGCAGGGTATTGCGGAGTATGGCGGAGTATGGCGGGGTATGGCGGGGTATGGTGGAGTATTGCGGAGTATGGCGGGGTATGGCAGGGTATTGCGGGGTATGGCGGAGTATGGCGGGGTATAGCGGAGTATGGAGGGGTATGGCGGGGGCATTGCAGAGTATTGTGGGGGCATTGCAGAGTATTGCACAGCATTGCAGAGTATTGTGGGGGCATTGCAGAGTATTGCACAGCATTGCAGAGTATTGTGGGGGCATTACAGAGTATTGCACAGCATTGCAGAGTATTGTGGGGGTATTGCAGAGTATTGCACAGCATTGCAGAGTATTGTGGGGGCATTACAGAGTATTGCACAGCATTGCAGAGTATTGTGGGGGTATTGCAGAGTATTGCACAGCATTGCAGAGTATTGTGGGGGCATTGCAGAGTATTGCACAGCATTGCAGAGTATTGTGGGGGCATTGCAGAGTATTGCACAGCATTGCAGAGTATTGTGGTGGCATTGCAGAGTAGTGTGGGGGTATTGCAGAGTATTGCACAGCATTGCATAGTAGTGAGGGATGGCTGAGCATGGATGGATGGATGTCTCTGTGCAGCGCTGTGGGCACTACACATACAGCCCACAGCACTGCAGACATCCATCCATCCCCCTCCCCGCTCACTGTGTACCGATCAGTACACAAGAGGGGAGGAGAGGAACCGGCGTCATCAGATAACGCCCCCGGTCTGTTTACATGTGATCAAATGACGGCGCGATCACATGGTAAACGGCCGCGATCAGCAGTCATTTACCGGGATCCGTGATGCGCCGGGTCCCCTGGACCCGGCGGTCACGGATGTGTTCGGGTGCGCGCCCCAGGGGGCGCGAGAGAGGGGAATTCTGGGAGGACGTCATAGTACGTCCTCCCAGAGTTATCCAACCGCCCTGCAGCCGTCATTCGGCTATGGGCCGGTTGGTAAGTGGTTAATATTAGTTTAATGCCACTGATCAATTATTAATTTAATGCCACTGGCCATGGTAACTGATGGATGAATAATTTAACCATGTCCAGTGGCAGTACATTTACAGTACAGATTAACCCCTCCCCCCTCCCCCCGCCATGCTGCATATTCAGTTACTTTATAATTTAACCATCACCAATGGCAGTACATTTACAATACAGATTTACCCCCCCTCCCCCCGCCATGCTGCATATTCAGTTACTTTTAGTAACTGAATATGCAGCATGGCGGGGGGAGGGGGGGAGTTGTTAATCTGTACTGTAAATGTACTGCCACTGGTCATGGTTAAATTATTCATCAGTTACCATGGCCAGTGGCATTAAATTAATAATTGACCAGTGGCATTAAATTAATATTAATGCCTGGCATTAATATTAATTTAATGCCACTGGTCAATTATTAATTTAATGCCACTGGCCATGGTAACTGATGAATAATTTAACCATGACCAGAGGCAGTACATTTATACAGTACAGATTTACCCCTCCCCCCCTCCATGCTGTATATTCAGTTACTTACTAGTAATTACTATTATTATTAGAAAAGTTATTATTATTACTATAGTGCTGCTGCACTGCTGCTTACTTGAATGATGACAGTGACACTATAGCCTTGGTCTCCTGTACTTGTTGCTGGTGGTGGTTCTGAACTTCTGATCCGATTCCGAATTCTCCTCCTTGGCTTCGGCTCCTCTAGGTTGCAGACTTGCAGCCAGGCTTGCTTTGCTACGCCCTGGCTCCGCCTCCTCCTATGTCCCCGGGCCGCCTCCGCCCTCCGTCCGTGAGTGACATCACGGCGCCGGGACAAAGAGGCCGCCCAAATGGCTATATTGATAGCTGTTAGGGGGAGTGCCTGGGGGAGTGTCAATGCCTGCCTGGTCTTTTGTGACGCCGGCGGCCGGCCCGCCCGCCGAGTGCAGGAGCGGAGCCGCCTGGCGACGCTCGGACGGAGAGAGACAGTGACACAGTCACTGTCTGACATCTGAGTCATTGTAGTGGCCCGCTGCCAATCGGCCCACCGGGAATCTCCCGGTAGTCCCGATGGCCAGCACAGGCCTGGGCCAGCCTAAGGGCAGCACATTGACTGCATCACACCCCAAAGCTCCACATGTGCAGGGTGCTGCAGTCTCTGTGCGTTATTCAAAAAGTTCTTTGGTGTGGGCCTTTTTTGAGACGAGTGCATCAGATCGCACCGCTGCTATTTGCAACATATGTCTCAAGCGTATCTCACATGGCCAAAACATCTCCCGCTTGGGTACCACATGCTTGACCAGACATATGTTGACCTGCCATGCATTTAGTTGGCAAGCGTATCTAAAAGACCCACACCAAAGAACAAAGAGAACCTCTCCTTGCTCCTCATCAGCTGAGATTTCCAACCCCACTAGACCTTCAGTCCTCTCTGAGACCTGCACTGAGAGGAATGAAGGTGTAGAATTAGGTGTGTCACAGCCAAGTACTTGTGGGCAATCTGCTTTTGGTACACCAACATTAGATTGTACCAGGCAAATTTCCCTGCCCCAGCTGCTGCACCGCCGAAAGAAGTCTGCTCCCAGCCATCCACATGCCCAGCGGTTGAATGCTAGCTTGGCAAAATTGCTAGCACTTCAACTGCTGCCTTTTCAGTTGGTAGACTCCGCCCCCTTCCCTGAGTTTGTGGAATGTGCGGTTCCTCAGTGGCAGGTACCCAAACGCCACTTTTTCTCACGGAAGGCGATTTCGGCTCTCTACCGGCATGTGGAAGGCAATGTCCATGCCTCGCTGGACAGGGCGGTCAGCGGTAAGGTGCATATTACCGCTGACTCATGGTCCAGCAGGCATGGACAGGGACGTTACCTAAGTTTCACGGCGCATTGGGGGACTGGCAGCTGGGAAGGATGCAGGACAAGGTACAGTAGTGTTGGAGGTTGTTCCGCCACCATGCCTCCAAAATGCTAATGATTGTGACACACCTCTCTCCTCCACCCCCTCCTCTTCTTCTTCCTCCATGGCCTCTTCCTCGGAACCAGCGGTGCTCCGTAGTCGTTCAAGGGGCTACGCAAGTACGCAGGCCAAAAGATGCCATGCGGTGCTTGAGCTGGTGTGCTTGGGGGACAGAAGCCACACTGGGGCAGAGGTTCTGTCAGCTCTGCAGGGGCAGGTTCAAAGGTGGTTGACGCCATGCCAACTTAAGGCAGGAATGGTGGTTTGCGACAATGGCACCAACCTCCTCTCTGCCCTCCGACAGGGACAAATGACCCATGTGCCCTGTTTGGCTCACGTCCTTAACTTGGTGGTGCAGCGGTTCTTGGGCAGGTACCCAGGCTTACAGGATGTTCTGAGGCAGGCCAGGAAAGTCTGTGTGCATTTCCGCCGGTCATATAATGCCAGTGCTCGGCTGACGGACCTCCAAAAGGAGTTTAACCTGCCCAAGAACTGCCTAATCTGTGACATGCCCACCAGGTGGAACTCAACGTTGGCCATGCTGCAGCGGCTGCACACACAGCAGAGGGCCATCAATGAGTACCTGTGCGACTATGGCACCAGGACAGGGTCAGGGGAGCTTGTTTTTTTTTCCCCACGCCAGTGGGCCATGATCAGGGATGCATGCACTGTCCTGTCACCATTTGAGGAGGCCACGAGGATGGTGAGCAGTGACAGTGCATGCATCAGTGACACTGTCCCCCTTGTCCACTTGTTGGAGCACACGCTGCGTGGAATAATGGACAGGGCACTTGAGGCAGAACAGAGGCAGGAAGAGGAGGATTTCCTTAGCTCTCAAGGCCCCCTTTATCCAGACAGTGTTCCTGCGTGCCCGCCGATCACACAGGAAGAGGAGGAGGAGGAGGAGGAGGAGGAGGAAGATTGTGTCAGTATGGAGGTAGAGCCTGGCACTCAGCATCAGCAGCAGTCTTTAAGGGATCAGTCCCAAGAAACGCATGGACTTGTACGTGGCTGGGAGGAGGTGGCTGCGGACCATGTCGTCCTTAGTGACCCAGAGGACTCCGGACCGAATGCCTCAGCAAACCTACGCTGCATGGCCTCCCTGATCCTGCAAAGCCTGCGTAAGGATCCTCGTATTCGTGGTATCAAGGAGAAGGACGAATACTGGCTGGCAACCCTCCTTGATCCACGTTACAAGGGTAAGGTTGCGGACCTTATCTTGCCATCGCAGAGGGAGCAGAGGATGAAACATCTTCGGGAGGCCTTGCAGAAAAGTCTGTGCAACGCGTTCCCAGAGACTGGGAGGTCACAAACTCCTGTTTCTGGACAACGTGTTGCTGAGGCTTCGGTCAGTCAAAGAAGGAGCGGTGGAGAAGGTGGCTGTCTGACCGATGCGTTCAGACAATTTTTTGGTCCGCAGCCCCAAGGTATGATCAGTTCCAGCAACCATCGCCAGCGTCTGTTTTACATGGTGCAGGAATACCTAGGGGCAAGATCAGACTTGGACACCTTTCCCACCGAAAATCCTCTGGGTTACTGGGTCTTGAGGATGGATCACTGGCCAGAGCTTGCACAGTATGCAATTGAGCTACTGGCCTGTCCTGCATCCAGCGTTCTTTTGGAACGCACATTCAGTGCTGCTGGAGGCGTGGTAACCGATCACAGGGTGCGTCTGTCCACCGACTCGGTCGATCGGCTGACCTTCATAAAAATGAATCAGTCTTGGATCACCACCAGCTACCAAGCACCTGATGCTGATGTAACCGAATAATTTTTTTTGAAATCTCAGATCCCTTCAAAGACTGCCTATGCTGATGCTGAGTGACTATCCCTGAGTAATTATCCTCTTCCTCCTCAATCATCACGCTGATAGCTTGTAAGAACATTTTTGGTTCTGGGCGCCACCACCAGTGCCTAAGGCACAATTTTTCAGGCCCTGTTTAACAGGGGCGTGTAATTACAATTTTTGATGTAATACTTTGCAGCAGGGCTCGTTCCTGCATTCCAACTAGAGTGTCTGTGAGGGGTTGCAGTGTTGTGGCACCAGCACCAGTGCCTAAGGCCCAATTTTTCTGCCCCTGTCTAACAGGGGCGTGTAATTAAAATTTTTGATGCAATACTTTGCAGCAGGGCTCGTTCCTGCATTCCAACTAGAGTGTCTGTGAGGGGTTGCAGTGTTGTGGCACCAGCATCAGTGCCTAAGGCCCAATTTTTCTGCCCCTGTCTAACAGGGGCGTGTAATTACAATTTTTGATGCAATACTTTGCAGGAGGGCTCGTTCCTGCGTTCCAACTAGAGTGTCTGTGAGGGGTTGCAGTGTTGTGGCACCAGCACCAGTGCCTAAGGCCTAATTTTTCAGCTCCTGTTCAACAGGGGCATGTAATTACAATTCTTGATCTAATATTTCACAGCAGGGCCCTGTGAGGGCTTACAGTGTTGTGGCCACAGCAACACCTAAGGCCCAAATTTCTGCTGAGTATATAGGGCAGGACCCTACTTTCAAACATCTAACTTACAAACGACTCCTACTTGCAATCGGAAGGAGACAACAGGAAGTGAGATGAAATCTACCCCTAGGAAGGGAAATTCTCTCCTGTAAGAGTTAATATGGGAAAAACATTTCTCCTTTCCACTGATGCTTTCCAATCCTTGTTCCACAAAAAAACCCAAATTTTCAAAAAACATTTTTCATTGGGACAAAAAGTGAAGTGAAATCTTCTGAAGAGGAGGAAAGACAGCAAAACAAATGTCATAGGGGTGATAACCCTTCCCTATGTTTTCCAAAAAGCTTTAAAAAGATTTTTTGGCTGGAGCTAAACACGTTAAAAATGTTCAAAATTGCAAACAGATTCTACTTAACAACAAACCTACAGTCCCTGTCTTGTTTGCACCGCCTGCATACTGCTGTTCAGAGTATATAGGGCCTGGTGGCCCCACACCTTTCCTTATTTTAATTTGGGTGCGGGGTTCCCCTTAATATCCATACAAGACCCAAAGGGCCTGGTAATGGACTGGGGGGTACCCATGCCGTTTGTCTCACTGATTTTCATCCATATTGCCAGGACCCGACATTACATTAAACCCGCAAGCAGTTTTAAATTAGATTTTTTCCTTTAAAAATGACATTTGGTGCAGGGACTATTCTAAACACGGGAAACACGCGTCACTTTACAGGCATACTATAGACACCCCCCAGGTACGATATTTAAAGGAATATTTCACTTTTTTTTTTTTTACTTTAAGCATCATTAAAATCACTGCTCCCGAAAAAACGGCCATTTTTAAAAGTTTTTTTTGCATTGATACATGTCCCCTGGGGTAGGACCCGGGTCCCCAAACCCTTTTTAGGACAATACCATGCAAATTAGCCTTTAAAATGAGCACTTTTGATTTCGAACGTTCGAGCCCCATAGACGTCAATGGGGTTCTAACGTTCGTGCGAGCTTTCGGTCCGTTCGCAGGTTCTGGTGCGAACCGAACCGGCGGGTGTTCGGCTCATCCCTACTGGAGACATGCTTGGCCAGTCCATCACCTTTACCCTCAGCTTCTTTAGCAAGGCAGTGGTCGTCTTGGAGGTGTGTTTAGGGTCGTTATCATGTTGGAATACTGCCCTGCGGCCCAGTCCTTGAAGGGAGGGGATCATGATCTGCTTCAGTATGTCATAGTACATGTTGGCATTCATGGTTCCCTCAATGAACTGTACCTCCCCAGTGCCAGCAGCACTCATGCAACCCCAGACCATGACACTCCCACCACCATGCTTGACTATAGACAAAACACACTTGTCTTTGTACGCCTCACCTGGTTTGCATGCCTCACCTGGTATATATATATATATATATTTATTTATTTATATTGAGTCGCCCCCCCAGGCGGAATTCTTGTAGCTATACTCAAATGCGAAACCTACAAGAGAGGGACCTGTATGCTGTCATGCTTATGCATCTGGAAAGAAAATTTACCGTCAGGTATTTTCCATTCTCCTAACACAAGCATGACAGCACACACGTATGGGATGTAGCATGCCCACAAAACCTATAAGGGAGGGCCATGCTGAAGAAGTGTTTTTACCAATAGATCATTAGATTTAGAACTGGAGTCAATTACCCTGCTTCCATTGATTAATTCATCTTCGTTCTATAAGCCCCTCAGGCTACTTTGACCCAAGATAATGCAATTCTAATGGACAGTGAAAAGTCTTCTTCTGATACTACCAGGTCAGAGTCCACTGTCTAACTTCTAGAGAAGGGCCACTTCCATTTATTTCTTCCACATAGCGTACATTACTCCAGCTTGTGGTGATGCAGACATTTCAGTTTGGACATGCTGGAAGGGGGAATGTCTTGACCCAGAAGCAAGGGTGCTGGAGAAGAAGAAACCAAGCCATTTTGTTTGATTATGGTAGCAAAAAGGTAGTTTACCGCTTGATGCTTGGATATCTGAACACCTTCTCCCAGGCGTGATCAGCTTAAAGTGGTGTTCCGGCCGAAATTATACTTTTTAAATAAAAATACCCCTATAATACACAAGCTTAATGTATTCTAGTAAAGTTAGTTTGTAAACTAAGGTCTGTTTTGTTAGTTTATAGCAGTAGTTTGTTATTTTATAAACTTACAGCAGGCCGTGGCCATCTTAAGTGTGGGCATCTGAAGCCAGACTGTATTTCTTCCTGGATTTCTTGCAGATCTCGCACATGCTCAGTGCAGCACAAGCAGTGTAATAGGTTTCAGGTCAGGTTTCCATAGCAATGGCAGTTTTAGAGGAAGTTGCCGCCCCTTCCCAGAAGGCATCGCAAACAGGAAATGATGCGATGGGCCGCGGCCAGGGAGGAGGAAGTGAAAAATGAATACAGCAGATATACAGTAGGTGTTGAGAAAAAAAAATTAAAAATATCCAATTTGTTTACACTGCACAGTTTAGTGAGGGATGCTGAAGAGTTGTAAAAGTGGGTGGAACTCCACTTTAAGAAATACTGCTTTAGTGTCACTGAACCTATTGGGGAAGTATTGTTCAGAAGAATGGAAGAGTGGGACAACCTTCCCAACACTAGTTGCACTGCAAGTTCTAAGAAGAATGAACGAACTGTACCGGCCTTTCAGAATTGGTTTCCCCAAGATGTGCGGCGGTCACTGGATCTCAAGAAGTGAGGACCTGACCAAGACTTGACTACCGCTCAATCCTTTATCTTGGCTTACTTGCAGACATCTTAATCTTCACAACCAGGAGCAGAGAATTCCTTAAATTCTGCGAGATTTCCCATGTTCTAGTATACCTGGAGTTTTCCACAGGGTTTCAAATACTGAAGGTGAGACCCTTAGATGAGCCTTCCTAACTTGGTCTCCAGAGTTGCTAGATATAACGTGGCTGAATTTGGCTACTCTTGGCTCAGCTGCGCAAGGTCTGAGATCTCAGAAAGTATAGGAGGTTCTTGGGCCAAAGACTGTAGTTAGAGGACACCATGACCCGCAAGGCCACCAGATCACAGCTGTATGACTACGGATCCTGATTAGGGATGAGCTTCGAGTTTGAGTCAAACTCATGTTCGACTCGAACATCGGCTGTTCGCCAGTTCGCTGAATAGCGAACAATTTGGGGTGTTTGCGGCAAATTCGAAAGCCGCGGAACACCCTTTAAAAGTCTATGAGAGAAATCAAAAGTGCTAATTTTAAAGGCTTATATGCAAGTTATTGTCATAAAAAGTGTTTGGGGACCTGGGCCCTGCCCCAGGGGACATGGATCAATGCAAAAAAAGTTTTAAAAACGACCGTTTTTTCGGGAGCAGTGATTTTAATAATGCTTAAAGAGAAACAATAAAAGTGTAATATTCCTTTAAATTTCATACCTGGGGGTGTCTATAGTATCCTGCGGCCTGCCAGGTTGCATGCTCGGATAAGGGTCTGGTATGGATTTTTGGGGAGACCCCACGCCATTTTTTTTTTATTTTGGCGCGGGGTGCCCCTTAAAATCCATACCAGACCTGAAGGGTCTGGTATAGATTTTGAGGGGAACCCCACACCATTTATTTTTTTTTTGGCCGGGGTTCCCCTTAATATACACACCAGACCTGAAGGGCCTGGTATGGAATTTAGGGGGACCCCCACGTCATTTTTTAAAACATTTTGGTTCAGAGTTCCCCTGTGGGGAATTCCCATGCCGTTTTTATCAATGAACTTTTATGCGTATTGTCGGACCGGCAATTCATTAATAGCCGCGAGTAGTTTTAAATGTCTTTTTTTCCTTTGAAATGTCATTTTGCTGTCAGACTGTTCTAAACATGGGAAACATGCGCCCCTTTACAGGCATACTATAGACACCCCCCAGGTATGAAATTTAAAGGAATATTACACTTTTAATGTTTCACTTTAAGCATTATTAAAATCACTGCTCCCGAAAAAACGGCCATTTTTAAAACTTTTTTTTGCATTGATCCATGTCCACTGGGGCAGGACCCAGGTCCCCAAACACTTTTTTATGACAATAACTTGCATATAAGCCTTTAAAATTAGCACTTTTGATTATTCATGTTCGTGTCCCATTGACTTTAACGGTGTTCGCGTGTTCGAACAAATTTTTTGCCTGTTCGCATGTTCTTGTGCGAACCGAACAAGGGGGTGTTCGACTCATCCCTAATCCTGATGAGGAGCTTGGAAATTACAGAGTCTGGTGGCTATATAGGCTAACCTGCTGACCCAGCTGGATGTTAGTAGATCCACTGATTCCACTTCTGGAAATCTCCTCTTGCAGGAATAACTTCTATTCCTGACCATTGAGTTTACTGCCAAGTTGAGATTCATTGAACTGCTTGTTAGTCTAGGGACTCACTCCCGACATCCAAGGCTTCAAATTTTACCATGTCTGACAGGAAGTTCTAGTAAGCCAGAACACAGAAAGCGATGAGATGAGACAGGTTATACTGTTGGCAAACCCGAATGGGAGATACCTCTGGCATGAGTTGAATTATCTTGTATTCCTTCTTGCCATGACGATAGGAGATTACCTATTGCCATCTGTTTGGAGCATAACTGAGGTCTCCTAGGCTGTATTTCCCAAATTACTTCCCCACTGTACCCCTGATTTTAGACACTTTGTCCTCCTCTGGCCTATTTCATTGACCTTGAGCTAGGAGGTCACTGAGGTGAATACTAAGAAATTGAATAGACTTTGATGATTGGTATGCCTGGAAGATGACAAGATTAACTATCCTTAGCCACCATCAATGGGACTTGTCTCATATGTGGGTTAAAGTAATGAAAGATTTGCTTCCTATTCCAGAGAAGGCCAGATTATGATGTTCTCAATATTCCAGTGCATCCAACAGACTGCATGGATTACTGCAGACTTCTTGACCATTTGAGAACCTAATACTGTCACCCTCTGTGAGGACAACTCTACAGTATTCTCCTGAGGGTCTAAAATGTCATCATAATGAAATTAGTTGGCCTTCCCCAGTTGATGATCTGTCCAAATTTGATCCGAGTCTGAATCAGGATTTGCCAGGACCTGAAGGATGTTGAGCCACCCGCAGCTGTTGTCCACATAAGGAACCTGCAGCCCTTGCTTCTGCAAGATGGCCACTACTGGAAGCAATGTTCTGGAAAATGTCTTGAGTATGTGGAAACGTCAAAGGTTGTTGAATGAACCCGAAGTGAAACTCTCAGAAGCCTGGGTGTACCGAAGTGTGTATGTACACATCAGCTAGATCTAGAGAAACTGTAGCCTCTTTATCTGGATAGTTTGAGTGATTGTTCTCAATGACTCCATATGACCTTTTTGGATCTTGATCCTTCGTCCATATCTTGCCTAAAACGTCTTTCTGGCTAAGAGCAATGGACCGATGGTTCCTGTTGGACAAGATTTGGTAACATGTGCTTAAAGCCTTGATTGCTCTAAAGAACCATAGTGGGAATAAGAGGAGTTGGAAGAGTGGAAAGAAATTCCATTGACTTCCTTACTGCACAAAGTACAACTCGCCAGCACACAGGAATCTTCCGTTGTTCCAAGGTTTTGTTGCAGAAAGATCACATCACAAAGACAAGTGCTGCACAGGCCCCACTGATCCTGAGCCTCCTGCCCAAATTTGCATTAATTTCTGCAATATAACACCTACTGGGCACATTTGAGTGAAAAGGAACTTTGCTGCTCCTCGAGAGGAGCATACTTGGGCTTAGGCGATTGAAGACGATTATGGATCTTCCAATCTCTTCTCAGGCCCTGTCACCAACTCTTTGTTCTGGGCCTAGGTGACTAGCCTAAGGGATTAGTCCCTGATCTAGACATTACTGATTCCATCTTAAATCACATTCCTTTCAACTTAGAAGAGGTATATGCAGTCAGTGGGTTAAGCCATAGGGTTTACTAACCCCACAGAATAGTAGGAGGAACAGCCTGCTGCATCCATAGTGGTTGTACTGCCTCGCTGGTCACTCTAATTTCACTCATGGATCAAACACCACAGAGGCGTATTACTGGCAAAGTTTGCCTTCAATTTGTCTGCTGAGAACCAAATAGCATTGGCTACTGAAGTTAACTCCAACGCAGGTCACACCATATTCCCTAATGGTAGTATAAACCTTAATTTCCAAATCCATATTGCTGTTGCCATGCCTCTGCCAAGGCTATTGCATCATCCGCTGGCAGACTGGCACTTCTGGCTAGTCTGATGAAGATTACTTAGCTTGGCTAACTGCCTCTGCAGTAAAAGTTGGGCTTTACAGGCAGTCCCCGAGTTACGAACACCCGAGTTACGAACGACTCCTACTTACGAATTCCCTCAAATGTCGGCCACTTGTGCTCCACGCGGGTCCTTGGTACCTTTCGAGCACTTCCGAACACATCCCACACTGCCGTACTACACCCCAGATAACATAAAAAGCACCTGGAACATCCCACATCGATGCACAGGCAGACGTTATACTTACGAATGCAGTGTTCTGACCGGAAGTTACACTTATAAATGCAGTGCTGCGACTTACGAACAACTTCGACTTACGAACAAACCTATAGTCCCTATTGTGTACGTAACTCGGGGACTGCCTGTACAGAGGGGATCTTGCAACCTCTGCTAGCATGAAGACTAAGGATGAGCTTCGGCGTGTTCGCACAGCCCATGTGCAGAGCCCGCCAGGAAGTCGGCACTGGGCTGCGCTAATCACAGGCAGTGAGACATTTCCCGATCTCTGCAGTTGCACATCGGGACAAGGTCTCACTGCCTGTGATTAGCGCAGCGCAGTGCCGGCTTCCTGGTGGGTTCTGGGTTCTGCACATGGGGTGTGCGAACACGCTGGAGCTCATCCTTAATGAAGACACATCTGGCCAATCTGATAAACGCTCCTTGACCTGCTGCTTTTGAGGCAGAGGTACCCTTTAAACAAACACAACTGTTTGATTAGCTTAGTACCTGAGCGTTAGCGACTAGAGATCAACCCAGTCAGTTTGCACTTGAGTCAACACATCTGTCTTTGTGTTTACTGCCGCCTGATATGCAACTTGGCATAGCATCTTGGCGGGCACGTCAGCTAACCACACTCCGCATGATGGTCCTTATTGTGATTTCCTTTAGTCTGCCCCTTCTGGCAGCACTTTGAATGTATAGCAGTTTTCTTTAGAGCCAAACAGGACCTGTCACTGTTGGAGGAACAAGTTGCCAGTTTTCCTTTGGGGAGTGGTGCTGGTATTTAAGGGCTGGAGAGTTTTACTATCCATACTGCCCGTTCACTCTTTTATTTTCATTTATTTTTTTAGGATAGTATACCTACCTGACCCTCACCTTATTGATTGTGGCTGATCTCTGGGTAAGCTCTTGACTTAAGATATGAGCGGCAGGTTTGTGGTCATAATTAATACCTAGACGTAGTGACTAGAATATAGCTTTAATACAATATCAGTGGCAAGCCACACATCCATTCGCAGACATTGAAGCAGCAAATGGACCTATATGCCCTGAGCAAGTGTTAAACTCTTAGACAGAAGCAATTACAGATAGTAGTGTAATTAACCAATTACTAAAGGCAATGTTGCTTAAGCAGAACATTGAGTTTCACTCTGGCATTTAGACATAATAGGTTAATGCATAGCAATCATTAAACACATTGCACCCAAAGGCAGACCTTAAACACATAGCAGCAACAAAATGCATAGCATGGTCATCAATACTAAAGCATTACTCTGTCATAAGCAGCGCAATTAAGGTTTAATATACCTGGAAGGATCACCTACACTAGGCGACTGCCCTGTAAAGGTTAAAAACAAGCAAATCCAAGCATTAGAGCATGCATTAATAGTCCTACAGACAAACAAAACCTGTGAGGCAAATGAAACAGACAGAACTATACACAGCAGTTTTACCTACTTTGGCAGCTTGTATATTAACAGCATAATGATTCAAACACATCATGACAGCCCATGGAAAGCTTGCCTACTCTGTGCAGCACCCCTGAACCTGTACAGCTGGCCAGATGAATCCAGCAAGGTGTGGGCAAAAATAAAAATCTTCTTTAATTCATAACCATTTGAGGAACAAAAAGAGAATGCTGCCTGTGGGAAGGCGACTCATTTATATATAGTATACCCAGTCCTGATTTGGCGAGGGGCGGAGCATGACCCATACATGTATGCTGTCATATACATATATCAATCCTTGGGGAAGTTCATTAATAGCTCTGTGTTATGAAAATACTTTAATTACCACTTCAGCCCCGGAGGATTTGGCTGCTCAATGACCAGAACACTTTTTACAATTTGGTACTGCGCTGCTTTAACTGGTAATTGCGCAGTAATGCAATGCTGTACCCAAACTAATTTTGCGTCCTTTTTTCCCCACAAATAGAGCTTTCTTTTGATGTTATTTGATTGCCTCTGCATCTTTTATTTTTTGCGATATAAATGGAAAAAGACCAAAAATTTTGAAAAAAAAAAAATATTTTCTACTTTTTGTTATAAAAAAATTTAATAAACTCAATTTTAGTCATAAATTTAGGCCAAGATGTATTCAGACACATGTCTTTGGTAAAAAAAAAATGTCAATAATTGTATATTTATTGGTTTGCGCAAAAGTTATAGCGTCTACAAACTAGGGTACATTTTCTGGAATTTATGCAGCTTTCAGTTTACGATTACCTATCTCATTTCTTGTGGTGCTAAAATGGCAGGGCAGTACAACCCCCCCCCCCCCAAATGACCCCATTTTGGAAAGTAGACATCCCAAGAAAATTGCTGAGAGGCATATTGAGTACAAACCCCCCCCCCCCCCAAATGACCCCATTTTGGAAAGTAGACACCCCAAGAAAATTGCTGATAGGCATGTTCAGTCCATGGAATATTTTATATCTTGCCACAAGAAAATGACAATTTTTTTTGTCACTAAATTATCTATTGCTCAAACATGCCATGGACATATGTCAAATGACACCCCAAAATACATTCTGCTGCTTCTGCTGAGTACAGGGATATCACATGTGTGAGACTTTTTGGGAGCCTAGCTGTGTACAGGACCCTGAAAACCAAGCACCGCCTTCACCATACGGTGGCCATTCCAGTGTTCAAAAGCCGTGCCTCCTCCTCGTCTGTGATAGGCAGAACACTCAATTTCCCAGCAGTCAGTGTTCAGCCTATCATGGACATCCTCTCATCCTCGTCTGTGGTATGAGGATGAGTGGATGTCTGTGATAGGCTGAACACTGACTGCTGGGAAACTGAGTGTTCTGCCTATCACAGACGAGGAGGAGGTGCGGCTTTTGAACACTGGAATGGCCGCCGTATGTTTTTATGACACGCTGATCGGTGGACGCAGAGCGGCACACAGAGGATGCAGATCAGCAGATGGAGGCTGCAGATCAGCACAGGAGGCATGCACAGGACACAGAGAAGATGCAGATCAGCACAGGAGGCATGCACAGGACACAGAGAGGATGCAGATTTGCACAGGAGGCATGCACAGGGCACAGAGAGGATGCAGATCGGCACAGGAGGCATGCACAGGACACAGGTAGGCTGCAATGGACACAGGGAGGTATACACAGGACAGAGTGAGGTAGGCAGATCTGCACAGGTAGGCATGCACAGGACACAGGGAGGTATGCAATAGACACAGTGAGGCATGCACAGGACACAGTGAGGTATGCAATAGACACAGGGAGGCATGCAGCTGCAGATGGGCATTGTTGACCCTGTTTTCCACTTACAGTAGCTGCTGCATTTCTCACCCTCAGCTTATACTCGGGTCAATACGTTTTCACATTTTTTTGTGGTAAATTAGGGGCATCAGCTTATATTCTGATCGACCTATACTCGAGTATATATGGTATGCTCTTTTTTTTTTTTTTAACTGTGATGGTAAAATCACCTTTTACAGCGCTGGAGTCGCTGATTTACATATAGTGGGAGCAAACGCTGTTGCTATCGAGATAAATAAATCAGTGCTGCAGCTGAATGGTGTACCTGAAAACAAAAAAATGGTTAACAATAAGAACACAGTAAACAGTAAAGTGTAAAAGAATTACATACCTGAAAAGCAAACATGATCAAACATAATAACAATAAAACATTGCATTTTAGAATACATTAAAAAAAAGAGCAGAACAATAGAGAGAGAATAGAGAGAGAGAGAAAACAATAAAACGACAACAATTTTTGTTTTTTTATTTTATATATATATATATATATATATATATATATATATATATATATATATATATATATATATATTTACATTTTTATTTGTAACTGTAACGGTTGTAACAGTTCGGTTCCAGGTTCGGGTCTCCCAAAATGCGATGGCATCTTTGGAGACCCTGTGAAGGTGTGTCCTAGTCTGTGCAGTGCTGTACCCTATGCTAATACTCCACCAGTGTGTGGTAGGATTCAAAACATTCACAATGCAAAGACCAGGGTGGTCAGGACAGGAGGGACAATAATTGCGGGTGTCACGCCTATAGCCGCACTTTCTACAGACACAACATTTTCTTTGGGGGGCTCGTTGGGTAGGGGTACCAGGGAGGACATACGGAAAATGCCTCTCATGCAGCTGGCTTACTGCATTTGGATTGGGAAGTTGGGCCACAGCACCGTTTGGAAACAGAAGGGCTGTGATGATCTCTTCCTGGAATTTGAGGAATGATCCAGTTCATCCTGAAGCTTTGTATAGCACATAAGCATTCAGCAGAGCCAATTGAAATAAGTATACGGACACTTTTTTGTACCAGCGACTGGCCTTACGGGCAACTAGGTATGGCGCCAACAACTGGTTGTTGAGGTAACCCCTCCCATATTAAGGTTATATTCGTGGACACAGCGGGGTTTCTCCACAACACCAATCGCCACAGGAATTTGGACCGTCATGTCTGCGTGAAGGGAGGACAGAACAAAAACATTCTGATTATCCCTCCACTTCACAGCGAGCAAATTATTACACTTCAAGCAGGCTCTCTCCCCCAGCCTAAGACAGGAATTTACAAGCCGCTGGGGTAAGCCCTGGCGATTAGATTGCACGGTGCCACATGTGCCAATTCCATGATCAAACAAGGGACTAAAAAAGTGGCATGCTCGTGTAATAATTGTCCACGTACAAGTGGTACCCCTTTCCGAATAAGGGTGACACCAAGTCCCACACAATCTTACCAGCGCTCCCTATGTAATCTGGGCAGTTCTCTGGCTCTACGTGACTATCTCTTCCCTTGTAAACCATAAACTATATGTATAGCCTGTGGCCCTGTCACAGAGCTTATACACCTTGACCCCATATCTCGCATGCTTGCTGGGTAGATACTGTTTTAAAGACAAGCAGGCAGAAAACGTAATCAGGGACTCATCAATGCAGACAACTTGATGGGGAGTAAACAAGGCTGAAAACTGTTGGTTGAAGTGGTTTATGAGGGGCCAAATTTTGTGGAGCCGATCGTGTCCAGGGTCACCCAAGGACGACGAGTTCATTGTCATTGAAGTGTATGAACTGCAAGATCTGCTCTATCATGCCCTGGCTACGGAGGCAGAGAACACGGGCATATAGTGAATTGGGTCAGTGGACCAATATGACCGCAACTCACTCTTTTTAGTTATGCCCATGAGGAGGGATAGGCCCAAAAAGGTCTTATATTCGGAAACCATAATAGGTTTACAATCTCAAGGGTCAAATGGGGATTAGCGGCGATGAATTGACCAGCATACAAATTGCTTTAGTCCACAATAGATCTTTAGAGATCTTCCGTGAAAAACAGCGAATAAAGATCAAGTTAAATAAAATCCACTTTTTCCACCTGAATTCCGGGTTGGCCAGTGAATGGGAGAAGTACGGTTGCTGCAGAAGTGGTGGGCTCCCAATTAGGATTGGCAAATGCAGCAGGAAGGGCACTATGGGCTAGACGGGCCTGTCTTGTCTTTTTGGTGGCTGCAGGACACTAGTTGTGCTAGCCACCTCACCAGCTTAAACTGAACTTATGGGACTCGCCACATCACCACATGTTACTGCAGTGTGTCAGAAACCATGAAATCAGACCGAGACAGAAGTACAGTTAAATCACACTTGTTTAATAATAAAAGTAAAAAGAACAAACGTAGTCAAAACATAGCCAAAGAAACAAAAAGGGGGGGGTCTCCGGCGCTCCGCAGCATGTGATGTCTAAGGTAAATAGTACAATGGTAGCTATAATAGCACATTAACATAAGGCAGGTCAATTCTAGAATGAGGAGGCAGCCATCCTCAGAGGGTGTCCATTAACTCTGTTGATAATCAATGTTGAAAAAAGGAGGGGGGTGGAGGCGCCAACTGTGGTAGCTTGTTTATGCAAAAATGAAAGTTAGTGTAACAATTACACTTACTGGTTCGCAGGGTGGAGGTGTTTCTTTGAGATGGGAAGTGTCCTGGGATGTGCTGTTATCTTGTTTCCGGCTCGGGTTTCATTCCTTCAGGCGTCTGGGTGTGGAGTCTGTAAACAGGCTGAACCGCTGCATCCAGTGCATGGAAAGCTCCACGCTGACCACTCTGGAGCACGGAAGCGGAAATGACGTCACTGATGCACGGCAAACGTCCAGGCTGGTGTTGGGGATGATACAGGGATAGTACAGGCTATGCGCTCAGGGCTCACAGCTCCTTCTTCTGGCCTTTTTGCTCCCTGGAGGAGAGCAGCTTGAATATATAGTGGAGGCAATTAGGCAATTAGGCAATTAGGTTAAAGTGTATGGGCTGGAGGTCTGTGGCTGTGGAACCACAACAGCCAGCGGACCCACAATCTTCCAAAAAGCACAAAAAAGTTAAAAGTAAAGTGAATTGGGGGTAAGTTTAATAAATATAAGGATAATAATAGTAAGTGGAATTAGAGTTAATAAATGTTTTAACTCTAATTCCACTTACTATTATTATCCTTATATTTATTAAACTTACCCCCAATTCATCATATTTTTAATTCTTCATACTTTACTTTCAACTTTTTTGTGCTTTTTGAAAGATTGTGGGTCCGCTGGCTGTTGTGGTTCCACAGCCACAGACCTCCAGCCCATACACTTTAACCTAATTGCCTAATTACCTCCACTATATATTAAAGCTGCTCTCCTCCAGGGAGCAAAAAGGCCAGTAGAAGGAGCTGTGAGCCCCGAGCGCGTAGCCTGTACAATCCCTGTACCATCCCCAACACCAGCCTGGACGTTTGCCGTGCATCAGTGACGTAATTTCCGCTTCCGCGCTCCAGAGTGGTCAGCATGGAGCTTTCCATGCACTGGATGCAGCGGTTCAGCCTGTTTACAGACTCCACACCCAGACGCCTGAAGGAATGAAATCCGAGCCAAAAACAAGATAACAGCACATCCCAGGACACTTCCCATCTCAAAGAAACACCTCCACCCTGCGAACCAATAAGTGTAATTGTTACACTAACTTTCATTTTTGCATAAACAAGCTACCACAGTTGGCGCCTCCACACCCCTCCTTTTTTTAAAACATAGCCAAAGTTCAGTAGCCGGAATGGATAGTCAGCCAAGCCAGAAATCAGGGATCAAAATAGTGGAACAGCAAGCAGAATCTGGAGCCAGAAGGGATGTCAGCAAAGCCAGTCTTTAAACAGGAATGCAGGAGATAGTTTTTTGTGATGTGACCAAGGTGAAGGCAGAGCTCCTCTGGACTGGATGGCTTAAGTAGGCAGAACTGACGAGTAGGCTCATCAACAGCTGATTAACTGTGGAGAGAGATGGGAGCTGGCAATTCAGCCAACAGCTGATTGGCCAGCTCAGAGAAGGACACCAATGTAGAGTTCACTGAAAAATCTGAAAACTGCAATTGGTGACACAGTGACAGGGAGTGAAGGGGTTAACTGGGGGGGTGGGGATCGGGGGTTGGCAAGTGTACCTGTGTGTACTGGTGTTAGTGTAGTGTTGCAACTCATGGTAAGATATTATCTCTCCTCTCACTGGAATCGAAAAGACTCCACGAGGAGAGATGACATGACTTCCTCCTGTCTGTGTTTACACTTACACAGACAGGGGAAGGTTTTCATTCGTTAGGAGCGATCACAAGGTCCAGACCATAAATCATTTGGTCTGGCCCTGGGGACTGATCGGTCCTCTAACGAATCTAGCAATCGTTCCCCCTGCCCACGGGGAGGGCGGGATGTACAGGTACACCCATTTGCCCACCCGTGCCATTCTGCCGACGTACATCGGCGTGCGGCAGTCGCGAACTGGTTAATAATAAATCTCTCTAAGACATAAAATATCTGTGCTTATTGTAATGTTTTCTTCTTTTATATTCTTGTACTGTCTCTTCCAAAATTTGCTATTCAACCAACAGTAAAATCCTGTGGTGATTATCATATAAAAACGTCAATGGGTTTATTGGATTTTTTTTTTTAATATAAAAGTGCTGTACTTCTGGACAGATTCATGAAAAATTTAGTGAGAGCTTTTTTTTTTTGAATAGGGTCAATTGAATTGAATAGGGTCAAAAATGTTGACTAATGCCGCGTACACAAGACCGGACTTTGTGGCATACTTGGTCCGGCGAATCGGAGTCCGTCAGACAATTCGATCGTGTGTGGGCTCCAGCTGACTTTTTTCCCCAAAAGTTTGACAGACCTAGAAATGAAACATGTTTCAAATCTTCTTGACGGACTCGAGTCCGGTCGAAAAGTCCGCTCGTCTGTATGCTAGTCTGACGGACAAAAACCGATGCTAGGGCAACTATTGGCTACTGGCTATGAACTTCCTTGTTTTAGTCCGGTCGTACGTCATCACTTACGAATCCGTCGGACTTTGGTTGATCGTGTGTAGGCAAATCCGTTCATTCGGAAAGTCCGTCGTAAAGTCCGCAGGACAAAGTATGCCGTAAAGTCCGGTCGTGTGTGCGCGGCATCAGTACTTAAGAGTATCTTAAAAAGACCAGACCTCTATGCTGAATGATGGGTCTTCAGTAATTCCATCTTTACTTTTTTTTTTGCTTTGGCCCTTGATTACGTGCCTCTTTATTTAGCCTTTGCAAGATGATCTTCTAAAGCTCATGTACCTCAACATTATTTGATTATTATGGCCAACAATACCAAATGCATCATTTTTGATATTGTATGAATATCTGAGCTACCATCCTCCAGTGGTACTAAAATCACCTTCACTTGATGTACCTTTTATCATGCCTATGTCTGCACTTTATCAGGCCATTTGACATACTGGGTTATGGTAGGCAATCAGCTTCTAACTTCAGCTTGTTCAATTAAGCTTTTGCAATAAAACCTAGAAGCTGATTTGTTTCTATGCAGAAGTGCACCAGATTTTGCACTCTCCAGCTTAAAGCCTAGTACACAGGGGTTGAATGTTGGGCGACAATGGCTGGTTCAATAAAAACCGGCCAACATTTGGCCCGTGTGTATGGCAGCTGGTCTGACAGAAGCTGGCCGTTAGACATGTGCAGTTTGTTTCGTTAGAATATTACCGAATTTAAACAAATCCAAAATAACAAGAAAAAAATCCGGACAAAATTCTAAATCAAATCTTTTCCAATTCATTTTCGAATACAAGGAGATAGAAATAGAATAGAAAATAAAGGAATATAATAGAAAAGAATAGAATAAAAAAGAATATAACAGAAAATAAAAGAATATAATATAATAGAGTAAAACAGAAAATAATAGGATAGAAAATAAAAGAGCAGAATAGAAAGGAATAGAAAAAAATAAGAATAAAATAGAAAGATTATAACTTTGAATAGAAATTCAAAATTCAAAATTCGAATCAAATAGAAAATATTAGAATTAAAAAAAAAACATTAGCATAGAATAGAAAGAATATAACCATTTCCCAAAATTCAAATAGAATTTGAATTTGAAAAGAATAGATTAGAATAGAAAATAACAGAATAGTATAGAAAAAAACAACAAAATAGAATACAAATAATCATCTTCCAAAATCCAACTTTTGAATAAACTTGAATTTGAATAGAATAGAAAATAATAGAATAGAAAATAAAATAATAGAATGGAATAAACAAATAAAAAAGAATATAATTAACAGTAGAAAAGAATATAACAATTTCCCAAAATTCAAATAGATTCAATTCAAATTTGAATAGAATAGAAAATAATAGATTAGAATAGAAAGATGGTTATATTCACTCTATTCTGTTTAATTCTGTTGTTTTTTTCTATACTATTGTGTTATTTTCTATTCTATTCTACTCTATTCTTTTCTATTCTATTCAAATTCTAATTGATTCTATTTCAATTTTGGAAAATGGTTATATTATTTTATGCTATTATATTGGTTTTTTTTCAATTCTATTCTTTTCTATTCAAAGTTCAGAAGATGGTTATAATATTTATATTTTATTCTATTCTTATTTTTATTCTATTCTATTCCATTCTATTCTGTTCTTTTATTTTCTATCTTATTTTGTTCTGTTTTAGTCTATTACATTATATTCTTCTATTTTTATGTTATATTCTTTTTTATTCTATTCTATTTTTTCTATTCTATTCCTTTATTTTATATTCTATTTTATTCTCTTTGGAAATTGGAAAACTATTCAAATTTGAAAACTATTTGGATTCAAAAACGTTTTGAATTAGAACATTTTTCAAATTAGAAAACTATTCGAATTTATTTCGAAAACTTTTCGAATCGATCCGAATTAGAATTAGAACAATTTGAATCAATTTGAAAACAAATAAACAAAACCAATTCAGAAAACAAATTTAAACTAATTAAATAAATTTAACTAAACAAATGTATGTAAATAATGGATCAAAAGATTTTTTTTTCATTCTGCACATGTCTACTGGCCATTTGGCCGGCTTCTGTTGGACGAGCATGCTGGAAAACCAGCGGCCCCAATGGCTGAGAGCACTGACTGGAGTGTTCTGGTGGGGGGCCCGTCCCCCTGTCAGAAAACAGCTCAGCAGGGTACTAACGTTGGATCATTGTGACTCTCTAGATAGAGTGACTCTATCTAATTTTCTTAAAAGCCACTCCTGGTTTGAGTTTTCACAAGTGTTTTACCATTATAGGCACCTGGTGTATCCCCACATCTCTCCTCAGCTCCACTTGCGTGCATGCTTAAGGTTGTGTGTTTTTGGATACAGCTCTAATAAATTGTCTTTCTACTGATTAATACAAATGAAATGCATATTTTGTATATCTGTTTATATGCACAAACTTATTGATGTCTCTTTATCTATCTAGATTATGTAAATAAGCTCCTAAAGAAGCGTATATCGCGAAACATGTAGAGCTTATACATCACAAAGTTATCATCACCATTAAATACAACACCAAAAATGATTTATTGTCCAGCGCATGAATACTTTCATAGTTTCTGCACATTTAAAATAAATCCAGTAAGCCCAAACAATGTTGATAGACCCAAGTAGCTCAATCCTCCTTGATCCTAAATATTAATAAATGAAAACAATGTAGTGTTCATATGTAAATGCAAATATGTAAACAACCACAACCTATGATGATATAAGTGAAAAAAAAATAAGAACAATGAACATTCTTGGTCCATTCGCAATCATACGACGCCCGGGGCACATTCCATCTATGTGCCCTATTCTGCGCCGTGCTACTAGGTTAGATCGGGACACAAATGGGTTACGCCCCCAGCGTCCCATTGCCATCCCTTGCAGCCCAGGTACCACAGCGGACTGTGTGGTTTCTCACGCAGCGCCGGTGCGCGTATCGGCCGCCCTACGACGACCGCGGTGCGCCCTGGGAATTGTAGTTGGAGTGGACTCCCAACTCCCTGCACATGCGCACTGGCGCCCCTTATGTCCGCATCGCGCTGGTGACATCACACGCCAGCGCGATGGGGGACAGCATAAAGCCAGCTTATCTGACAGTGTTTAGCTGCCAGAGCCGGAGGGTGGAATTTGTCTTCTGCAGTGCGAGTGACTGGTAGGTCTCACCACACACTGCACTACTTTGATTTTTCTTATCTTGATTTTCAGCCCTTCTATGCATTACCCAGTAACATATTGACTTTTTATTTAGAGGAAATAGAAGGTAAATAATTTGAAGGCTTTACCAGCTAGTTGTCCTATTTGAACTTGATGAGACTGGGTCCTAAATTATCCATTGAATCTAATTGGATAATTCATTTTCTGATCCCAGTTATTTCAACCTTCTCAGGCTACACTTTGATACTTACTTGACCTTCCAATTCTACAACTTTTATTTATTTTACTTATTTCTTTTTTGAACTTTTCGTCCATATCTAGAATGCTAATCCTTACATATATATATAAATTTTATTTTATTCACCAGCAACCTGAACATTTTCCTGCAATTACCAAGAAAAAAATTTCTTGAAGACCTTTATCCACCATTAGGCTTTGTTAAATAGCTTAAAGTAAGTACCTAATTTCTTTTAGGGGCCATTGTTTTTTCTTTCCCCTTTTTCGTCTCAATGTTTAAACCACTTTACCTTGTTACCAAAAGCCAGGAATTTTTACCTTATATAACTTTGTAAGGTTTTACATAAATGTATATATCTTTGCCTTATTCACAGTTTTACCTTCCTGTCCCCTGTGATTGCACTATTTGGCCAAGTCAGACTTCCAGTGTTAGCGGATGGTTGTGCGGGGACTGATCAAGGCTGGGGCTACATAGGGGTAAGCACCCTTTCTGTGCTTTGCCAAAGTGGACATTGCACTTTTTGTTGGCCTAATAATGTTTGTCTGTTGTATTATTAAATATCCCAAGGAGTTGTTATATTTGTTTGTTTATACTTTTGTTTTCTACTTTAGAACTATATGAGTGTTGGATGATATCACCTTTTCTGGCTTGCATATCCCTTGATAAAGCGACACAGCGAAACATGTCAGGCTAGTATGCTTGCAACCGTATCATCTTCCAAAAATTAAATACACTCAAATCCTGTTTGACCACTGTAACTGTACAAAAACTGTATTTTATGTGAATCCATGTACTATTTATATGGGTTTTTTTTTAACTTGAAATGTTAAATTAAAAATTAGCTTTTTTAGAAAAATCCCTTTTTTGTCTACTTGCACCGTCAAAATCCCTTTCCTCCCCCTTGTTTGTCATTTACATTTCTTCAGGGATGTGGTGCCTATTTACGTGGGTGTTTCATTCCTAATCGGAACCAACTTTCTGCTACTTATGTTTCATTTTTATTTTTGTTTTTTTGGTTAAGGGAAAATGTTCTAACCCGAATGGCAAACCCCATTGAAGTCTATGGGAGCCGAACAGGAAAAATTAAAAGTGCACATTTTGAAGGTTTAAATGCAAGTAATTGGCCATAACAGGGGTATGGGGGTCTGGGTACCACCCTGATATTATGTCATGCAACATTAGAAGGAGGCGGTGCCACTGAGTGACATAGCCAGGTGGCCCTGCCCCTTGCCTATATAAGAAATGTCAAAGCGCAGAGCAGGCAGATGGCAGGAGGCCTCCCAGGAGGTGAAGCGTTTTTATTTTTTCTATTTATTGGGTCTGGTGGGCATCATAATTGATGATGGATTTACATCAAGGGACACTATTTTATTATTATTTTTTTAATAAAGGATTTAACAAAAACTGTTACTTGTGGTTATCACTTTTTGACACTTTTTTGGTGAATGGGTAGGGGTACGATGTACCCAATACCTGTTCACATGGGGTGTGGGACCTAGGGGTCCCCTTGTCAAAGGGGGCTTCCAGATTCCGATAAGCCCCCTGCCCGCAGACCCTGACAACCACAGCCCAGGCCCAGGGTTGTAAGGAAGAGACCTTTGTCCCCATTATCATGGGGACAAGGTGCTTTGTAATGGGGGGGCAGAGCCCCCCCCACCCCAAGGCACCCACCTCCCCATGTTGAGGACATATGGCCTGGTATGGTTCAGGAGGGGGGCGCTCGCTTCACCTCTCCCCCTTTCTGACCTGCCAGCTGCATGCTCGGATAAGGGTCTGGTATAGATTTGTGTTTTAATGTTGGCGTGGGGTTCCCCTTAAAATTCATACCAGACCCAATAGGCCTTGTATGGACTAGGGGGGCCTCATGTGTTTTTTTCTTTATTTTTTTTTTACCGACACTTTTTATTTTTTTATTCAGCTGTGAGTGGGGAAACCCATTGACAGCTGATGACTCATCGGTTGTTAAGGACGCCATGGCCAGCTTCCCGGCCCCGGACATTAACAACCAGCTTACACTGCACCCTGATTGGGCAAAGCTTTGCCCAATTAGGGGGCGAAGAATGCACTGTGCAGTGCTCAGTGCATTGCAGGGTGTCTCTTCGGGGCAAACACCCTGCGAACAGCCTGCAAATTTGGGTGTTCGGCGCACGGCCAAACAGGCAAATGTTCAGCCGGACTCATGCTCGGGCTGAACCATTCACCCATCCCTTTAAGGCTACATATCTGCTCAATAAACATACTGGTAATATGGTTTTATTTTATAATTTCTTGCCATTCTCACCATTGTGAGGTTAGAAATTACATTTTTTTATTGAGGATATTTGTATTTCACATATATTTCCAAACCATTCAATATTCATTATATAAATACTCAAACCATGTCTACAAAAGGCCATTTTTAGGATTAAAACCCAATATGATACCTTTTAAATTGGCGTTCTGGATTTCACTAGTAACTGAAAAAGTTAATCCTCAGTTGAATGATGCTCACTTTGTATTGATTCAGCCTGCAATATGTGATTTTTTTTTTTTAACCATGATATGCTCTAGATCTCATTAAGTTTATAAAGACAGTCAGCTCTTTGATATGCTGTATATGCTGTTATAGCTCATGGGGCTATTGATTGCCTTCATGTGCCTGAATGTGTGAGCCTGCTTGCTATGAAATGGGGTGTTTATAAAATAAATGTATAATAGTTCCACCAAACCTGTTCATCACAATTTGGGTGTACACACACAACAATACAACCACATGAAACAAAAATAATTTGGTCATGCATCTCTCCCTGTTCCAGAACAACCTTTAATCGCCTTCCTTTTGCTCCACCACCTCATTACTTACTTGTTGGGGCAATTTGACATTTTTATCTTGTTGAAAGACTATTAAGGACTCCACTTTCAAACACATTATAGCACAAGGTACTTGAATAGTCAATCACCATCATCTTTGCATATCCAAAGTATAGGTTCACTTTAAGAGTTTCTTACCAACTTTATTCTGTAACAAAATAACATTATCTTCTTTCTCAAGGAGAACATCAACACAGAACAAATTATCCAGCACCTGGGTCGACAGTTCCAAATACTTGTTGCCTTGCACATCTATTTAAATATTGGATTACTCACAGCCTTTACAAATTTTTACAACTTGGTCTTGGCAGTTTTGCCTGTTGCGCTTTCTTTGGACAGATTCTGTCCTCATTAGTGACACTCATAGGCACAGAACTTCCACACTTGTTTGGTATGTTTGGAGCTGTGCGCTATTAAAGTGGACCTTCCATGAAAAAGGCAAAATTTTACCTTTAGCCTTTCAGAAGCATCAGAAGTCAACAGCTTGAAGAAGGAGCGCATGCTCCGCAAACATGGCGCCGATTCTGAGACATCCCTGTGTTGTATCCCAGAAGTGATATCTCCAGCCTGCCAGTGCACTCCACAGATCAGAAAGCACCAGATTCCACCGGCGTCAACTGCCTGCACTACTGGATGGATAACCACGTCCCTCGGGGACCCCCGGACAGCGCTGCTAAGAACCCTACCCTACACATTGCCTAGCTACTATACATGCCTGATTTTAACTACACTTGTGAGTAATTCCAAATTTTACTTGTAATAAATCCTTATTATAAAGCTACACATAGAAGGCACCTGTTCTTCTCCTTCTTTTTCTCCTAGAGCTACTTCTTGCATCTACATGGAGCTGCCTCAGTGAGCTACACCCAGACTTTTTATGGACTTCATTCATTAACGGACTCTGGTTTATGAGCCCCCTTTTTTTTCTTTTTTTCTTTTACAGTTTCCCACATATATATTGTTCATGAACTGGTCCATCCTTAACTTGAACATTGTTTGCAGAGCTGTGCCCATCTTGTGCCAATAATCACCCCTGTTTCTCACTTAAAGTTTATGTACATCTTAGCCATAAACAATTCTTATTTAGTCCCTTTATTCTTTATATATACCACTGGATATGATCAAAAAACACCTGTTACATAGCTACATAGTTAAGTCGAAAAGACACAAGTCCATCTAGTTCAACCAATAGAAAAAATAATTTAGTAGAAAAAAGAAAACTTCCATATAAAGAACCATATACCCATTGCTGATCCAGAAGAAGGCAAAAAACATATAAAGCAAGGTCCAGTTTACTCCATGAGGGATGGGGGGGTGGGTCATTTCTGACCTCCCTGAAAGCAATTGGACATTCAATCTCTGGTGTTTTTACCTATAATAATATATTTTGTGTATTTAGGAATGCACCCAGCTTTTTCTAAAAACAATCTACTGAGCTGGCCAGAATTGTTTCTTGAGGGTATCTATTCCACATTTCCACATTTGTACAGCTTTTAGTGTGAAGAAGCTTTTCTGCATGTGAAGATTAAAAGGTATTTTTTTTAAAAAAACTAACATGTCATGCTTACCTTCTCTGTGCAATGGTTTTACACCACAGAGCAGCCCCAATCATCCTTGTCTCGGGTTACCCACAGTTGCTCCAAGCTGCTTGCTATGGGGGCACTCCTACATGCTCACTCCCAAGTCCTACCCCCCCCCCGCTCCCACCTCACTGGCTGTGATTGGCTCCTTCTGCTGTCTCTTGTGCAGATCGCTGGATCAATATTAGGCTCAGATAAGCATGAACACAAGAAAGTATTTTGCTTATTTTAGAAACTGCATCTTGGCATTGCATGCTATTATTAAATCTGTGATTCACTAGAATGGTGGTCATCAACCCTGTCCTCAGGGCCCACTAACAGGCCGGGTTTGCAAGATAACTGAAATACATCACAGGTGATATCACCTGCTCAGTGATTGCAGTATTCTAGTCTGCATCTCCACAAGGTAATACATAAAACCTGGCCTGTTGGTGGGCCCTGAGGACAGGGTCGATGACCACTGCACTAGAACAACCAGATCCTTCTCGACTAATGACTTTCCCAGTTGTACTTCTCCTAGTATTTATGAAGTATACATAATTTTAGCCCCTAAGTGCATAATTTTACATTTATCTAAATTAAACCTCATTTGCCACAATAGTTGCCCAATCAACGATGCAGTCAGGTTTGCTTGTAAGCTGGAGACATCCTGCAAGGACGTTTTTCTACTACATACAGTAGCTTGGTGTCATCTGCAAACAAAGAAATTGTTCCTGTAGTCCCAAACTCCTTTTTTAAATATGTTAAAAAGTACAGGCCCAACACTGAACCTTGGGGTACACCCTTAATAACCCTAGACCATATGGTGTATAAATCATTACTCACTACTAGGGATGGGCGAACGGTTTGGCCCGAGCATGAGTTCGGGCCGAACATTGGCTTTTCGCCCATTTAACGAACATCTAAATTATCATGGCGTTCGACCGTTTGTTCGGCCCGCTGCTGCACTGTGCATTGGAAGCCCTGATTGGCTGAAGCAATGAAAGCTTTTCCCAATCAGGGTACAGAGCACTGTCAGAGCCATGACTGGAGAAAGTAATGATGACTCTATCCAATCATGGTTCATTGCTTTTAGTCCCTCCCCACACTATAAGTTATTTTTTTCTATAGTTGACATTTGTAGTGTGATATTGGTGTGGGGAGAGATAGAACAGGGCTCTGTTCAGTGCTGCTAGAGAGTTAGTATGCTTTAGTGTGCTATTCTGATTCTATTGTCAGTGTAGAATATCAGCTTAGTGTGAATCTAGTGATAGTTCAGTCAGTGTGAGTGTAGTGACCACCATTCAGCTTTACATTAGTGTGAATCTAGTGATAGTTCAGTCAGTGTGAGTGTAGTGTGACCATTCATTTTACTTTAGGCCACTTTCACACTGAGGTGCTTTACAGGCATTTTATCACTAAAAATAGCGCCTGTAAAGCACCTCTCCTGTCACTCCAGTGTGAAAGCCCGAGTGCTTTCACGCTGGAGTGGTGCGCTTGCAGGACACTAGAAAGAGTCCTGCAAGCAGCATCTTTGGTGCAGTTTAGGAGCGTTGTATATACCGCTTCTTAACCCCCCCTGCCCATTGAACTGAATAGGCAGTGCTGTCGAAGCGCCTGCAAAGCACTACAGGGGCAGTATTAATCTCTTCTTCGGCTGCTAGTGGGGGTTAAAAGCGCCCCGCTAGCGTCCGAAAAGTGCAACTAAAACGACCTCACTAAAACTAGCGGCGCTTTACCGCCAACGCTCTCACCTCCCCAGTGTGAAAGTAGCCTTAGTGTCAGTTTTTTGTGAATCTAGTGATAGTTCAGTCAGTGTGAGTGTACTGACCATTCACTTTTACATTAGTATCAGTTTATTTTGTAAGGGCAGGTTTACAGCAGTATATTTCAATGTGTTACTGCACATTAGCATAGTATATATCTGTGCATTAGTGCTCATTTAACGCAGTATATTTCTGTGCATCACTGCACATTTATCGCAGTATATTTCAGTGTGTTACGTGAAGTTTAACGCAGTAAATTTCAGTGCATTAGTGCATGTTTAACCCAGTATATATCTGTGCATTAGGGCACGTTTAACCCAGTATATTTCTGTGCGTTACTGTATGATCAATGCAGTGAATTTCAGTGCATTAGTGCACATTTAATGCAGTATATCTCTGTGCATTAGTGCACATTTAACCGCTTCAGCCCCGGAAGATTTTACCCCCTTCCTGACCAGCGCGTTTTTTTGCGATTTGGCACGGCATCACTTTAACTGACAATTGCGCGGTCGTGTGACGTGGCTCCCAAACAAAATTGACGTCCTTTTTTTCCCACAAATAGAGCTTTCTTTTGGTGGTATTTGATCGCCTCTGCGATTTTTATTTTTTGCTCTATAAACAAAATAAGTGCGACAATTTTGAAAAAAACTCATTATTTTTTACATTTTGCTATAATAAATATCCCCCAAAAATATATAAAAAAACATTTTTTTTCCTCAGTTTAGGCCAATCGTATTCTTCTACATATTTTTGGTAAAAAAAATCGCAATAAGCGTTTATTGATTGGTTTGCGCAAAAGTTATAGCGTTTACTAAATAGGGGATAGTTTTATGGCATTTTTATTCATCATTTTTTTTTACTAGTAATGGCGGCGATCAGCGATTTTTATTGTGACTGCGGCGTTATGGCAGACATGTCGGACATTTTTGACACATTTTTGGGACCATTGTCATTTATACAGCGATCAGTGCGATTAAAAATGCACTGATTACTCTGTAAATGACACTGGCAGTGAAGGGGTTAACCACTAGGGGGCGGGGAGGGGTTAAGTGTGTCCTAGGGGAGTGATTACTAACTGTAAGGGGATGGGCTGTGTGTGTCATTACTCTGATCACAGCTGCCGATGACAGGGAGCTGTGATCAGTGACACTTGTCACTTGATGTAAACAGTATCTCCCCGTTTGTCCTCTCCATGAGGCGATCGTGGGTATCCCCGCGGCGATCGAGTCCGCGGGACCCGTGACCTGACTCACGGAGCTCCTGGCCGGCGGCGCGCACGCAATGGCACGGCGGGGAATTCAAATGGACGTACAGGTACGCCCATTTGCCCAGCCGTGCCATTCTGCTGACGTACATCGGCGTGCGCCAGTCGGGAACCAGTTAATGCAGCATATTTCTGTGCATTAGTGCATGTTGAACACAGTATATATCTGTGCGTTAGTGCACATTTAAAGCAGTATATTTCTGTGCATTACTGCACTTTTAATGCAGTACATTTCTGTACTTTAGTGCACGTTTAACCCAGTATATGTCAGTGCATTATGTGCCATTTAACGCATTATATTTCAGTGCGTTACATGCTGTTTAGCGCAGTATATTTCTGTGCATTACTGCATGTTTAATGGAGTATATTTCTGTACATTAGTGCACGTTTAATGCAGTATACTTCTTAATGGTATTAATGGCAGTTGATTGATGGGATCAGTGACAGTGATGGGGGGTGGGATGAGTGACAGCGCTGGTGGGGAGATAGGATCAGTGGCAGGCAGTGTTTGGGGGGATGGGATCAGCAGCAGTGCTTGGGGGGATGGTTCTGAAGTTGAGAAAGGAAGGAACATGAGCCTACAGAGAGGGGAGAATGCTGGTACACAAATTGGCAGTCATGTTACCCCAGCTGCAGCGTGTTGCCAAGATGTCTCCAGTGGTAAGGAGGATGGAGGATATGATGATGAGGTCACTGACGCGACTTGGATGCTGGATAGAGCAGAGGAGGAAAGTGAGGGTGAGGCACAACCCAATGAGGCAGCAATCAATGAGGAGTAGAGAGCAGCCACCCTATTCCAACACATTGTGGAGCTGTTATCTCCTGGCCCACTTCCCACAGCTCAGCTGTCTGGGCCTTTTTTAGCACATGTGCAGCCGATCGCACCGTTGCAATTTACAAACATCGTCTCAAGCACATCAGCCATTTGGGTACCACATGCTTGACAAGGAATTTAACCTCCCACCACTCAGTCCATTGGCAAGAGCACCTGAAAGCCACACAAAAGGAATGCAATTATGTTCCTCCTCCTTACTCACCTCGGTCTGCCCCCCTATAAGCAGCCTCCGCTGACAGGGATGATGGTATAAACAACAAATAAATGGATATGTACAGCGCTGCGCTAAACCAAAGAAAACACTAGGATAGCAGCTAACACACCAGTAGACTCTAGGTAAAAAGTGAAAAAATATATATAAAAGTGTAGCGCTACAAACTGGCAAACATAAAAATTAAGTGTATACACACAATGAATAAACCTAGAATGAACTAAGTATGACCATAAATATGGATTACACAATATAAATGTGCAGTGTTAATCTACAAAAAAAATAAGTGAAACAATAAATAATAAACCTAATTGGTAAAAACAGTGACAGTTCCAAAAAGTCCTAAATTGGTTAAAAAGAACTTAAAACGTGACTGTCCATAATATAGATTTGTAAAAAGATTTGTGAGAAAACGCCACCAAAAGTCTATGGAGGTTGCACGTAACAAAAGATGGAAAAATGACTCTCAGGTTCACAGGTGAGTGGATGATCCTGGAATGAATCATCCTGCATCCAGCGTGCTTTCCGAACAGGCATTCAGTGCTGCTGGAGGTTTTGTTACAGATAATAGAACCCATCTGTCCACAGACTCCGTGGATCATCTGACATTTATCAAGATGAATCCGTCCTGGATTACCAGCAGCTATGAAGCCCCTGATTCCAATGTCGCTGATTAAGTGTTTTTGGGATGTGGAATCTCTGCCTAGCGTTGTGGGTGTTGATTTCATCTGGAAGAATTTTTTTGGTGTAGGTTTCACGGGCACAATTAACATCCAAAGACCAATTTTTCCAGACCTGTTTGACAGGTGCATATCATTTCAATTTTTGACAGCAAGGCCAATTCTTGCTTTCAACAAGATTACCTCTATATGGTTATGGTGTGAAGGCACCTCAGACACCCAACGACCAATTTTTCCACACCTGTTCGGCAGGTGCATATTATTTTGATTTTTGACAGCAAGGACAATTCTTTCAGCAAGAGTACCTATATAGGGTTACAGTGTGAAGGTACCTCCAACACCCAAAAAACTATTTTTCTGTTCCTGTCCGCCCTTAGATAGGTAAAGTTTCTAAAGTCTGTGGAAGAGACACCAGAATTTATCCAAAAAATCTCTAATCGTGCTCCCAGTGCACCACATTGTGGCCTCATTATACAGACTAGCTCCCCAAGCCATTGTTTACAAAATAAAGAAAGCTTGTGGGGAAAATTTTTGGCCTTATAAATGTGATTATTGCTGCAGCAGTTTCTAGACTAAGGGGACCCCCAGGCACTATATTAAAAGGTATTTTTCATTTTTATTGTTATTTCTCATTTTTATGCTTTCTCTTTATGCATCAGTAAATCGCTGATCATTTAACTACTTGCCAACCAGCTGCCGTCAGTTTGGCTCCCCTGCACAAATCGCTATAACTGTAGGACGGGCACTTTAAGGGGTATAGGGGGCACGCACATGCCATGTGACCTAGGAGCTGATGCACGTGCCCGGCGACTATGATGTCTGCCAGGGCGATCGCTCCTGAGAGAGACAGAACGGAGATCTGTCAATGTAAACAGACAGATCTCCATTCTGTCAGGAGAGAGGAGACAGATTTGTTGTTCTCACTGATTAGGAACAATGATCGGTCTCCTCCTCTAGGCAGTCTCATCCCCCCACAGTTAGAAACACTCCCTAAGACACACATTTAACCCTTTGATCCCCCCCTAGTGTTAACCCCTTCCCTCCCAATGACATTTATACAGTAATCAGTGGCTATTTTTAGCTCTGATCACTGTATAAATGTCAATGGTCCCAAAAAGGTGTCAAGGTGTCTGATCTGTCCACCTCAATGTCGCAGTCCCACTAAAAATCGCAGATCGCCGCCATTACTAGTAAAAAAATAAATAATAAAAATGCCATAAATCTATCCCCTATTTTGTAGATGCTATAACTTTTGTGCAAACCAATCAATATACGCTTTTAGTGTTTTTTTTTTTTTTTACCAAAAATATGTAGATGAATATGTATTGGCCTAAACTGATGAATATTTTTTTTTCTTTGGATATTTATTATAGCAGAAAGTAAAAAAAATGTTTTTTTCAAAATTATTGCTCTTTTTTTATTTATAGCGCAAAAAATAAAAAAACGTTAAAAAAGGACATACATTTTGTTTGGGTACAGCGTTGCGCGACCGCGCAATTATCGGTTAAAGCGATGCAGTGCCATATCGCAAAAAATGACCTGGTCAGGAAGTGGGTAAATCCTTTCGGGGCTGAAGTGGTTAAAAATGTAAAAACGTTATTGTCATTGATAAATGTCCCCAAGGGCAGTACCTGGACCCCATAACATTTGTATGCCCAATTACTTGCATAAAAGCCTTCAAAGTGAGCACTTTTGATTTTTACAGTTTGGGTCTCTTATGCCCCGTACAAACGGTCGGACTTTGTTCGGACATTCCGACAACAAAATCCTAGGATTTTTTCCGACGGATGTTGGCTCAAACTTGTTTTGCCTACACACGGTCGCACAAAGTTGTCGGAATTTCCGATCGACAACAACGCGGTGACATCAAGCACGTACGACGAGACTAGAAAAGGCCAGTTCAGAACCAAGCGCAGCACCCTTTGGGCTCCTTTTGCTAATCTCGTGTTAGTAAAAGTTTGGTGAGAGACGATTCGCGCTTTTTCAGACTCGTGGCTTTCAGATCGTTTTCTGCCGTTCAGTTTGTGCTTGTGGGTTTGTATCTGCTCTTCAGTGCGTGCAGTCAGTTCGTATTGGAGTTTTCTGTGCGATCTTGTCCGCTCGTTGCTGTTTTTCAGGACGCTCTTCACAGGCCTTGCTGTTCTTCAGTGCGTTCTGTTACTTCGTTCTGAGCAGCCGACCGTTTTCTAGCCATGTTTCGTATGCGTACTCCTCGTAGAGTTCGTGCTGTGCGGGGGCTTGGTGTTGGGGTCCTGACCTTGACACAAGTCCAGTCCATGAACAGGGTGGGGAGGAGTTCATGGACCAAGAATTGGTTGCTTCAGCGTGACCAGTTCTCTCATATGCCTTTGCTCCGTGAGATCCGTGAGAATAATCCTGATGATTTCAGGAACTTTCTCCGGATGACGGACCCCGTGTTTCACCGTTTGTTGGCTTCGCTGACCCCCTATATCAGCAGGCAGGATACCTGCATGAGGCAAGCCATCACTCCGGAGCAGAGGTTGGTCGCTACCTTGCGGTATTTGGCCACAGGGAGAAGCCTGCAGGACCTCAAGTTCTCGACAGGCATCTCCCCCCAGGCTCTGGGTATCATCATCCCAGAGACCTGTTCTGCCATCATCCAGGTCCTGCAGAAGGAGTATATGAAGGTAAGATTTTTATCCTTTAATATCACATTTTATTGTATTGAATGTTTGCTAATATATTGTATTTCTTTCCTCATTCCCTAATTACAATGATTGTAATATGCTGTGAATGTCCCCTTTGTCCTCATGCATGCTGGATTTTTATGTAATTATTATTTTATGTCCTTCATACATATTTGCCCTTCAATAACCTCTCCAGCATGGTGTCTCCTGCCCTATATTCACCTCATGTAGTCACTTAACAATGTATTTTATCAGCTCCATAGTAGTGCTTTACCCCAAACACCTCCTAAAATGTTAGGAAATGTTATTTTTGATTTAAATTCAGGCAGAGTGCCAGAGGCTTTTTTTTGTGGTGTCCCCAAATTTTTTGTAACCCTCCCTCCCCCCAACTGCTAAGTCAGCTGATCCCAATTCTCTATCCTCAATCATCTATCTGCTGACTTTGCCAAACCCATACACACTATACCCATCTCTTTACTGGTCAGATTTATGGATGAATTCCCCAAAGCATGTAGTAGGGTCTGCCTGTATACTTTCCAATGGTACTGTTTAAAGTTCTTGTATCCTATTATGATCTTGATAGGTAATAGCAGAATGTCCAAATGTGCTCAAATGTGTACAGTGTGTATTTATATCTTTGTATTATGACACTTCTTACCTGTCCAGTGGTCTGCCAATAGTGTAACTAAGGAGGGGCTGTTCCAAGTAATACCTTGTATTTAGGCATTCATCTCTCAATGAAGTGAAGAGGGTTACCTGTCCAAGAGTTCCCCCCCCTATAATGTTAGAAATGGCCCATGAGAGGGGGGGGGGATATGATAGGTGTACCTTATACTTTGTTGTTGTTAATTTCCCCTTAATAAATGCTATCTGGAGGTTGACCCATAATGTTTGTGTCTAATCTGCTTGCCAGGTTTCTGTGACAAAATAGTAATGTTTATTGTTTTTTCCTCAACAGTTTCCTTCCACGCCACAGGAATGGCAGACTGTGGCCTCCCACTTTGCCCAGCGGTGGGACTTTCCTAACTGCAGAGGGGCAATTGATGGGAAACACGTCCACATCGTCCCACCACCCAACTCGGGGTCATACTATTATAATTACAAGGGGTTTAATAGTATAGTGATGTTGGCGGTGGTGTCGGCTAATTACGACTTCTTGTATGTGGACGTGGGGAAGAATGGCCGGATGTCCGATGGTGGAGTGATCGCCCAGATGGAGTTCTACAGGCGTCTCCAGAATGGCAGCTTGGACTTGCCACCTCCAGAGGACAATGTTGAAGGTCTCCCATTTGTGTTCGTTGCTGATGAAGCATTTGCGCTGGGGGACCACCTGATGCGGCCATTCCCGATGAGGACCCTCACCCCGGAACAGAGGGTTTTTAATTACCGGCTGGCCAGAGCCCGAAGAGTGGTGGAGAACACATTTGGAATCCTGGCCAGCCGGTTCCGATTATTTCTGACACCCATCCATATGGCGGAGTATAAACTGAACCAAATAATACTTGCCTGCTGTGTTCTCCATCATTTTTTAAGAAAACATTCAGCAAACCATGCTGGCTCAGTTGGGCCTGAGGCCGGAAATCCAAATCCATCAACACTGACGGCGCTTGAAAGTGGCCGTCCTGGCTTGCCCTCCCTGAGTGCCCGTGATGTCCGGTTACGCTACCTGGAGTTCTTTGCGGGTAGGGGGGCTATCAATATGCCAGACAATCTGTGAAAACTTTTTAAAATAAAAACCAACCCAAAAAAATTCTTTGTGGACATTTACTGCTTGTGTTTCTTTTAGCTGACCCTGACAGAAATGTGTTGAGTGCAGAAAATGTCGTGATTGGGTAACCTTAGAAAAAACTGTGTTGGCTGGTAATTCCTAAATGCAAAAACACATTTCACTACAAGTGCACTTGCAACTGCACTGAACCTGCACTTGTAGTGCAAAGTGTCTTTTCCCTTAGGAAATAACCCCCATTTTTGAATAAAAGCAATTACATCACCCCAAAAGTGTTGTAGTGTTGAGACAATAATCCACACATTCTTGATTAAGCCACTTTTTTATAGCTGCACAATCACATGTGCATTTACGAAAGGTTTTTAAAACAAACCAACATGTTTGTTGTATAACAATGTTTGCAGTAGCATTATGAAAATTCGAAATATCCATTTCAGATAAAACAGGCCTGTGTAAAACCAACAAGAAAGCCAAAAAACTTGAACTTACAAAGTTCACATTAGGTAAAACCTGAAGGCTATATCAGACATCAGTATTTAGGAACTGTGTTTGATATAGCGTTCAGATGGGGGGAAATCACCCCTGGAAAAGCCAAATTTGGAAGATGCACACCAATTTACAAATGTCAACATGTGCTATCTGCCATCAGGGGGGATCAAGGGACGTGTTTGGGGGGAGCAAGCCCTTCCTCAACGCTACTTTATAATTGAGGAAGGGGTTGCCCCCCCAAAACGCGTCCATTGATCTCCCGTGATGGCAGATAGCACATGTTGGCACACTGTGTGCATCCTCCAAATTTGGCTTTTCAAAACATTGTAAAAAATTTTAAAAGATTGGACCACAATAAAACAAGTGATTTTGTGGGGTTTAAATTCGCCCCAAAACATCAATGATGTTATTATTTTTTTAATAACATCACTGATTTGTTGCTGTATGTTGTGCAATTCGAGATTACATCCCATGATCTCCCCGATAAGGATCTGGGCACTTTCAGAAGTAAAGCGTTCTCTCTCCCTCACATCACGATCACCTAAAAAGAGATAAAGAACAAAAAAAAGGTCTCAAAAATCTGCCACCAGCCATCTCTTTTACCTGAGTCTGTGGTCGCAGACACTCACCTGTTGTGGTGCCAATCTCCACCACATCTTCTTCTTCCTCCTGCTCTTCTTCTTGGGTTTGCAGTATTTCTCCTTCTTCCAGGTCTCTGGTCTCCTCGGATGAGGGGTGTCCTCCGAGTCTTTTCTCCCCTATGTAAAACAAAAATGGTATACTTAGCACACAGAAATTTGATGGCAGAACTATAAATAGGAAACATTGCTTGGAAGTGGGGTACAATTGTCTATTTTAGCCGAGTTCCAAGATGTATTTTTTTTATTGCCCTTTGTCAAGCTGCAATACTTTACCTGTTTTGTACAAGCTTCACAGATGGAGACCCCCCTATAGTATACACTGGAGCACCTGTGTGGCCCCCTAATAAAAATTGTGTTCTTTTGTCCCACACTAGTGCTCCAGTGTCCAGATGTGAAAACAGCTGCTCAGTGTCCTCTCCTTACACACAATCTAGTTGGCATTTCATTCTAGTAACAAACCCATCTACACAAACAAATAGTTGGCATCCAAGTAGGCCCCCAAAAATGTGTGCAAATGCATATGGCCTAAACAATGGTGTTCTAGAGGCCGAAAGAAAAATGTTTGATACGAACGAATAATGTGCCCATGAACATTAAAGTTGACCTTTGGAAACGTTACAACTAATCCAAGCATATGGAGCAGAACGAACGTAATAAAGACAGAAAGAATAGGAACACAGCACAACTACTTACTTTTTTGCAGCACTCTCCGGATCTTTCGGTACTGCTCTGGCTCTCTCAACTTCAGGTCCGACCACCGCTTCCTGAGCTGATCTTTAGACCTTCGTACCCCGAAATTCCGCTCTAGACTCCTGACCACTTTCGCCATGATTTTGGCCTTTCGGATATTGGGGTTGGGGTAAGGCCCATATTTTCCGTCATAGTCGGACTTCCTCATGATGTCGACCATCTCCAACATCTCCCCAAACGACATATTTGTGGCCTTAAAACGTCTCCTTCTGGATCGGGACGTGCCTGGATCCGCCCTTTCCTCCTCCTCCTCCTCCTCGTTGCTACAATTAGCCCGCACCTGCTGTATGTCCGCCATCATGCTCTTCACCCACTGCGCCGAACGAAAAGGGGCAGGGAATACACTAGAAAGAACGTCAGGGGCGGGCGGAGTTACACGCATGCGCAGTGTATATAAAGCGTAACACTCGTGCGTATTACGTTTGATCTGTGAGCGGAGGAAGGAGCATTGCACGCGCCGATCGTAAAAACGAAGGTAAGGGACAAACTTGGGCCTATACTGCTTCTATAGATTAAGGCCTATATTGTAACAAGATTAGGAGAGTTTGGTCTGACATTAGGCTTTGTCTTGTGTTGTGTCTTGCAGTGAACATGGATATGGTACTGAAAGAAGATACTGACTTCATGTCACTATTCATTGATATGCTAAGGGAGCTGCCCTGTCTGTGGGAGATTACCCACCCCCATTACAAGAACCAAGCAAAGAGGAAGGCAGCACTGGAGCAATTGTTGGAAATTGTGAAGCAGGTGATCCCCATGGCAGACATCACCTATTTAAAGATCTTCATTGGTGGCCTGAGGAGCACATATCTAAGGGAGCGCAGGAAAGTCCTGGATTCACAGAGATCCGGAGCAGCAGATGACATCTATGTCCCCAGGATGTTGTACTACGACAGGCTGCATTTTCTGGCAGGCCAGACTGAGCCCAGGCCATCCCTCTCAAGTCTTCCTTCCACACTTCCTTCCCCCCTGGCTGAGGCTTCTGACGCCCAACCTGGGCCTTCCAGGCCGCATGTGGAGGAGCCCAGATTGAGCCAGGTATAGCATTCCTCTAAATATTTCTGCTTGTCCAATCAATGATGTTAACTAGATGTTAGTTGGGAGTACTAATTTATGATTGTGATTGATGATGCAAAAACTAAAACCATGTCCCTTTTTCATACACAGGGAAGTCTCAGCCAGGAGGTGGCCGGGCCGAGCCGGCTGCCTGATGTGCAGGTCCCTCCACCCCCGGTGAAAACAGAAAGTGGCAGTAGGAGGAGTACCCTAAAGGAGGCGGCTATCAGATTTTTTTGTAGGGCTACAGAGGTCCTGGGAGCACCACACACCAGGCAGGAGAACATTGGTGCATTCATTGCATATAAAATGCAGAGGATGGAGGAGGGCCAACAAGCCATGTGTGAGGCCCTCATATCAGAGGCTCTGGAGAAAGGTATGAGGGGCCAAATTACACCTGACACACATCTTTGGGATGGTTCTCCTCCTCCTCCTGCAGGTCCTCCTCCTCCTCCTCCCTCTCCTCCAGGTCCCCCCAGTCCTCCTCCAGGTCCCCCCAGTCCTCCTCCTCCTCCAGGTCCTACTCCTCCTCCTGCCACATCTCCAACTGCACAGCCACAGCCCGGAAGGAAGTGTGAAAGGAAGACTAGAGAGTGATTGGACCCTGGATCCAGTCTGGTCGGCCAAAAAATGCAGCCTCTTGTGGTACCACAGCCTGGGGACACTGATGTCATCTGCTGCTATCCCAATCTCTGTGAATCCCGGACCAGACTGCCCTCCCTTATATATGGACTCCTCAGGCCACCAATTTTGATGTTGAAGAATTGTTGTCTGCCGTGGGGGTCCCAGGCTTCACTAATTTCTCATGTTGATCCAGTGTTGCCTTCCTCTTTGTTTGGTTCTGATACCTTAATAAAGGATTTTTGTTTGAATTATACTCTCCTATGTGTTTTACTTCAAAAATGACAGTTTGTTTGTGAGGATTCAGGTACATTTCTAATATACAATGTGAAATTAACAAGGGACACCAACAACAAACAATCTCATGGAGATTAAATAATAAAAGATATCAATGGTGTTGGGGTAACTTGACACACAAAACACACACAAAAATATTCTGGAGTAAAAATAAAAATAACATTGAACAAAGATCAGCCTTGCAAAAAATACAAACATTAAAGAAAAAAAAAGGCTTAAAAACAAAAAAAAAAAAAAAAAAATATATAAAACTGTCAGATGTGACAACTAATAACAATATATTGAGGGAATCCCACTAAAAAAAGACAAATAAAACTTTGTGAGAAGTGTGTGTGAATATGAGCAGCAAAACTACTTCATTCTTGTCACATTATAAAGAAGAAGAGAGTGCGCTGTATTAAACCATTTTTTACATTGCAGCGTGACGAAAGTGCTGTACCCATTGCGAACGCTAAGTTTACCAGAACGAGCTGTCCCGTGTCGGAATTTCTTCTGAGCATGCGTGGCACTTTGTGCGTCGGAACAGGCCACACACGGTCGGAATTGACGCGATCGGATTTTATTGTCGGAAAATTTTATCTCCTGCTCTCCAACTTTGTGTGTCGGAAAATCCGATGGAAAATGTCCGATGGCGCCCACACACGGTCGGAATTTCCGACAACACGCTCCGATCGGACATTGTCCATCGGAAAATCCGACTGTGTGTACGGGGCATTAGACTTCAATAGGGTTCTTTATTCATTTCTGAATTTTTGCAATGTTCTAAAGTTCTGGTGCGAACCGAACAGGGGGTCGTTCGGCCCATTCCTACTCTCTACTCATATGGCCCGTACACACGGTCGGATTTTCCGATGGAAAATGTCCGATCGGAGCGTGTTGTCGGAAATTCCGACCGTGTGTGGGCTCCATCGGACATTTTCCATCGGATTTTCCGACACACAAAGTTTGAGAGCAGGATATAAAATTTTCCGACAACAAAATCCGTTGTCGGAAATTCCGATCGTGTGTACACAAATCCGACGGACAAAGTGCCACGCATGCTCGGAATAAATAAAGAGATGAAAGCTATTGGCCACTGCCCCGTTTATAGTCCCGACGTACATGTTTTACATCACCGCGTTCAGAATGATCGGATTTTCTGACAACTTTGTGTGACCGTATGTATGCCAGACAAGTTTGAGCCAACATCCATCGGAAAAAATCCTAGGATTTTGTTGTCGGAATGTCCGAACAAAGTCCGACCGTGTGTACGGGGCATTACTCTCTGAGTATGGTTTTCTATCCAATTACTAACTGAATTTTCTTTTAAATATTTTATTATGCTTTTTCAAAATATAACAAAGTTCATACAAAGGTCATACAATTATATCATACGTGATAATACAATACAATAAGAATATAAAGTAATAGTAAAGCTTCTCTGGTGAAAAGTATGAGATAGAAGATAAAGTAAGGAGCATCTTACGAAGCAATATTTCTTTTAACGTATATATAATAGAAGCTATGATGTCAGCTATTAGAATGGCTAACGTAGAGAATCAAGATAGGAAGATAAGGTAATGTAACTGAGAATATAACATCAGAGTTTGAGAAAGATCAATATTATATGAAATAGTGGGTCAAAGATGAGACAGGGTAGTTAGGCGAAGTGAATAGGCTGTTCCTGACTAACCTAAGTAATCCTTACTTAAATAGGATAAACCATTAATAAGGGAGGAGAAAACTGAATGAGTAGAGAGGTAGGGGGATGAGAGGGTGAGTAGGTAGTGTCCCCAGAAGGGGTCACTAGTCTTAGTTAATTAAATATGAATTTTAGTAAAATAATTTGTTCTAATCATATATCCTCAGGGCAGTAATAATGTGTCATCAAAGCCCGGTGGTAAGAAGTGTTCAGTCCACGGGCTTCAGAGGGCTTTAAATTTGGATACATTATCAAGAAAGATAGCTTCTGTTTTTGCGTGAATCATGGATTGAGTAACTCTGTGTTTGACTGATAATACACAAAGCAAATCAGATTTCCAAGCTTTTGCAATGGTTTATTTCGCCACAGTAGTTACGAAGAGCATAAGCTTGAACTGACGGTGAGACAAGGCATGTAGTTTGCTGTTCAGGAGTGCTGTGGTTAGATCAGGTAGTCATAACACTTTGAACATTGTGGAAAGAATTTTAAACACATCCGACCAAAAGGATCTGACTATGTTACATTCCCACCAGATGTGTACATTTGTTCCCAGCGTAGAGCAGCCTTGAAAGCAGTGGAAAGGATATTGTGGAGAGAATTTAGATATTCTGGCTGGGACCAAGTACCATCTGGTGAGTACCTTATAGTTAGTTTCAAGTGCTACTATATTTGGTGAGGCAGATTTGGTTGGATCTTCTGATTGTAAATGAAGATCTGTTTCCCATTTGTTTGTATAAATAGGGGTTGAAGAAGTGATGTGTGAAAGTAGTTGAGCATATAAGTCAGAAATAAGTCCACGTCTGTGTGGGTCAGATTTGCAGGCTAGTTCAAATATAGTGAAACCTGGGGATGTCGAGTCTGAGGGTGCATTATTAGTCAAAACATTTTTAATTTGAAGATATCTGAAGGTTTCTGTGGTTGGAAGATCATGAGTTTCACATAGAGTTGGGAATGGTGTAATGGTAGTATATTTGTATAAATGGTGAGCACATGTTAATCCAGCCTTTGACCAAGCTAAAAAAAAGAATTAGGGGTGGACAAGGCTGGTTAGAATGAGGGTTTATGGAGAAAGGAAAGGAGGGGGTTGTATCTAGATTGTAGACCAAATCAGGTTTTTAATCTGTCCCAAATAGATAGGCAGTGTTTGGTAATGGGATTTGTAATTGTCAGACGTTGTGTAGGAGTTAGCCATAAAAGATTTGCAATGGAAAGAGGGTCACAGTCGACCGACTCCAATGCTACCCATAGTGGTATTTCCGTCCTAGCATGGTATTTGGGTAGTGACAGTTGGGCTGCATAATAATATTTGGTAAAGTCTAGTACGCCAAGACCTCCTCGAATTCTAGGAGAATATAGTGTGGCTTTAGTTAGTCCGTGTTTAGTTTTGCCCCAGATACATTGCAATGTTACTTTGTAAGATACATAAGAAATGTGATGGGATCATTATGGGAAGTACTCGAAAAACATATAGGATTTTTGGAAGGATAGACATTTTTATCACTGTAATTCTACCTAACCATGCTACTGGTAGGGATGACCAATTTGTGAGGAGTTTGTTAAGTTAGCATATGTTGTTAACATAGGCTGGTAATTTGTCGCATACAGTTCTTTTGGGTTAGCTGTAAGTTTATTCCTAGATAGGAGATAAACATCGTTGACCATGAAAATGGTAGTGAGTGGAGTAGTTGGAGAGCAGGTGGCAATGAGATATTCAGAGCTTTCGATTTATGAGGATTTATTGAGGAACCTGATACTTTTTCAAATTTGGAGAGGATGTCCAAGAGAGTCGGTGCTGATACTATGGGTGACGTAAGGAATATTAGGACATCGTCTGCAAACACACATAATTTATGGTGACGACCACCAAGTTCCAGTCCTCTAATATTCGGATTGGATAGAATGAGTTGGGCCAGGGGTTCAATTTCCAAAGAAAATAGGAGAGGGGAAAGGGGGCATCCCTGTCTGGTACCTCTCTCAATATTGAAAGGGTCAGATTTAAATCTTGAGTAGGAAAAATATGCTTCTGGATGTTGATATAGGGTGGTGACTCATCTCAGAAAATGTGGTCCGAATCCACATTTATTAAGAATAGAGTGTAGATAAGGCCATGATAATGAATCAAATGCCTTACATATGTCTAACAAGAAGAAACAGGTAGGGATATGGCGAGAATGAGCTGCATGGGCAAGAAGTGTAGCTCTGCGTTATATTGTTGTCTGCTTGTCTTGAGAGAATAAATCCAGTCTGATCTTTATGGATTAAGGAGCCTATAATGGGGTTAAGTCTGGAGGAGAGAATTTTGGCCAATATCTTAATGTCAATGTTAAGGATAGGAAATTGGTCTATAATTAGATCAGGAAGTATCGTCTGTATTGGGTTTAGGAATCATGGAAATAGAAGCTGTAAGTTACTCTGTGCGAAAATCGCATACTGTAAGGAGGGAGGTAAAGGCATTGACCATAAGAGGTGCCAATAGTGATGCAAAACGTTTGTAGCAAGTTGCTGAAAGGCCATCAATGCCTGGACGTTTACGTGGCTTCAGTGATTTTATGGCAGTTTGCATTTCAAGTTCAGTGATAGGTTTATCTAAAATTTCTTGGTGGGATGGGGAGAGGGAGGGAAGGTGAATATTAGATAAAAGCGTCGTTAGACTAGATCGGTCAAACTTATTGGTTTCCTTGTATAATTCAGTTAGTTTTTTATGGAGTTCGTTAAGGATTTCCAGTGGGTTACTAGCATATATATCTTTAGTAATTTTTAGGTGGATAGGTTTTGGGGTATAACTAGTCTTTTGTAATGCTAAGGCCAGAAAATTATCTGGTTTATTAGCTTTTAAGTAAAAAGTATATTTAGATTTCCGAAGAGATTTCTCAGCAGAATCTGTCAAAAAAAGGTTTAGTTCTATGCGTGTTTTATCGTAAATGAGTTTGTTTGACGGTGAGGGTTTGGTCTGAAAATTTTCAGAAGCTTTGTAAAATGCTTCTTCCAGACGCTTGTGAAGTTGTTGATTTTTCTTGCGATGGTAAGAAGTTTGGCTGATACAGACCCCTCTGATATAAGCTTTGAGAGTTTCCCAATGAGTCAGTGGGTCAGTATCCGTGGAATTATTGGTTAAAAGATAATATTTTATGGCTTTTTCCAATTCTTGTCAAAACGAAGGATTTGCCAGCATACTATCACTAATGTACCAAGTACAATGATTAGATCGTGGGACCAAGGAGGAAAGAATAGTTACTACTCCATTATGATCTGACCAGGTGCATGGTACAATTAATGAATCTAGGATGAGTGCTGAGGTGCTAACAGTAACAAAAAGATGGTCTATGCTGGAAAATTGTTTATGGGGATGAGAATAGTGAGTGTATTGTCATTTTGCAGGGTTATGTTCCCACCATGTGTCGAGAAGAGAGTATTGGTGTAAGAGTCATTGGTAGGAAAGTTTAGGGGTGGTAGTCGGGGTTGGGGATTTGTCAAGGAATGGATATAATATTTGATTTGAGTCGCCACCGATTATGAGGGTACTTTGTTTATGTGTTTCAACCACTGAAAACAAATGGGATAGAAATTACATTGGGTTCTTGTTAGGAGCATAATAAGAAACAATTGTAACTTCATTATCTAATAGTAGGCCAGATATGATCAGGTATATACCATCTGGGTCTTTGAGTTCTTTTTTAAGGGTAAATGGTGTTGCAGGGTGGAATCAACCAAGACTCCCCATTTCTTTTGTAGTGGTCGAAGCAGTGTAAACTTGGGGGTATTTGCTGCTGAAAAATTTTGGTGAGGATTTTGAAAGGAAGTGTGTCTCTTGTAGGCAAACCACATGTGCCAGAAGTTTGGAGAAAAAGTTGAAAGCTTTAGTACATTTTGGAGGAGAGTTGAGACCTTGTACATTAAGCGTCAATATATTTAGCGAGGACATTGTAGAATGCCGATAGGATCTAAAAAAGAGGATACTGAATATGAAGCAATTAGTTTCCTCTCTAGAGGAGAGAAGGTTAGGGAGGGTTGGGTTATACTGGAAGGTAGGATTAGTAGAGGGGATTTCAACAGAGGATGTGTATCGTTTGTAGATACTGGTGAAATTGTGTAAAAGTTATCTAAAAAAATAAATAAATGAAGATTAATAGGAAAGGGCTCCTAATTGGAGCAAGTATCCAAGGGGTGGTGAATAGTCACCAACCAGTGGATACAAAAAAATGCAAAGAGCATCTAAATCAATGTTGGGCACTCGAGGAAGAAATAGAGGTGCAGTGAGCTGTCTCAGGACTACGACGGCCATTAAACTTTTAATAAGTAAAAAACTTGTGTAGCCTCCCTGGCGGTTTTCCCGAGTGTGGCTCGGGGTTAAAATTCAGCACCATTAGCGGTAACCCCGAGCCACACTCGGGATTACATCGCAGGATCCTGGTGTGGCTTTACTTACCTTGTCCCCGGGATCCTGCGATGTCCCCCGCACTGTCTGTGGGCTCCGTCCTCTGCCCGAAGCCTCTCCTTGCCAGGCTCCTTTCCCTGCGAGCGTCGCGACGCACGGGGGCGGAGCCTGGCGGCAAATTCAAAAAATTGTAAAAATCATAACACATACAGTACTGTAATCTTACAGATTACAGTACTGTATGAAATCATTTCACATCCCTTTTGTCCCCAGTGCTTTGGCCCATGCCCTGCATGCCGTTTTATGTTATATATACTGTTCTTTCTGCCTGGAAACTGGAGATTGTCCATAGCAACCAAAAAGTGTCCCTTTACGTGAAAAGTGGCTTTAGACCAGCTAGAAAACAGTGATAGTAAATTAGAACACTTGCAGAATTGAGCGATAGTGAATCGTGGGGAAATTTATTTTATTACTATTTATTTTTATTTTTTTTAATTATTTATTTTTATTTATTATATTATAATTTATGTTTTTGTGTTTCAAACTTTATCATACCCGGGATATCTACTAGACTCTTGTTTGGACAGATTTAAGTGTGTTATTGTTAAGAATTACAGACCTACAATATAAAACGCCAAATTTCCATGCAAAATAATTGTACCGCTTTCAGCACCTAAAATCCGAAATAATCATACCGCCAGGGAGGTTAACCAACGAGTCATAAGAATAATGCTGGAATTTCCGACAACCAAACCGTGGATTTTTTTAAAACGCATGTTGGCTCAAACCTGTCTTGCATACACACGGTCGCACAAATGTCGGAAATTCTGATCACCAAGAACGTGCTGGCGTACAACACGTATGACGGCACTATAAAAGGAGAGTTCAATAGCCAGTGAGCCACCCTTTGGGCCCCTTCTGCTAATCTAGTGTTAGTAGAAGTTTGGTGAGAGAGGATTCACGCTTTTCAGTCTCGTGCTTTTCAGTTCGTTAATGCTCTGCAGTTTGTGCTTGTGGGTTCGTATCTGTTTTTCAGTGTGTGTAGTCAGTTCGTATCATTGCATTCTTGTCCGCTCATTTCTGATTTTCAGCTCACTCTTCTCAGGCCTTTCTGATTTTCAGTGCGTTCTGTTAGTTTGTTCTGACCAGCCGACCGTTTTCAAGCCATGTTGCAGTTACGTACTCGTCAAAGAGTTCGTGCTATGCAGGGGCTTGGTGTTGGGGTTCTTACTTTGACCCAAGCCCAGTCCATGAACAGGGGGAGGAGGAGTTCATGGACGAAGAATTGGTTGCTCCAGCGTGACCAATTCTCGCATATGCCTTTGTTGCGGGAGATCCAGGAGAATAATCCTGATGATTTCAGGAATTATCTCCGGATGACGGACCCCGTTTTCACCGTCTGTTGGCTTTGCTGTCCCCTTATATTACGAAGCAGGACACCTGCACGCGGCAAGCCATCACTCCGGAACAAAGGCTCGTCGCCACCTTGTGAAACTTGGCGACAGGGAGAAGTCTGCAGGACATCAAGTTCTCGACAGGCATCTCCCCCCAGGCTGTGGGGATCATTATTCCAGAGACCCGTTCTGCCATCATTCAGGTCCTGCAGAAGGATTATATTAAGGTAAGTTTTATTCTTTAACCACTTCAGCCCCGGAAGAATTTACCCCCTTCCTGACCAGAGCACTTTTTGCGATTCGGCACTGCATCGCTTTAACTGACAATTGCGCGGTCATGCGACATGGCTCCCCACAAATAGACCTTTCTTTTGGTGATATTTGATCACCCCTGCGGTTTTTAGTTTTTGCGCTATAAACCAAAAAATAGCGTCAATTTTGAAAAAAACGCATTATTTTTTACTTTTTGCTATAATAAATATCCCCAAACAATATTTAAAAAAACATTTTTTTTCCTCAGTTTAGGCCGAAACGTATTCTTATACATATTTTTGGTAAAATAAATCGCAATAAGCGTTTATTGATTGGTTTGCGCAAAAGTTATAGTGTTTACAAAATAGGGGATAGTTTTATGGCATTTTTATTAATATTTTTTTTTTACTAGTAATGGCGGCGATCAGCGATTTTTATTGTGACTGCAACATTATGGCAGACACATCAGACATTTTTGGGACCATTGTCATTTATACAGCAATCAGTGCTATACAAATGCACTGATTCCTGTGTAAATGACACTGGCAGTGAAGGGGTTAAGCACTAGAGGGCAGTGTAGGGGTTAAGTATGTCCTGGGGAGTGTTTCTAACTGTGGGGGGAAGTGGCTACGTGTGACATGTCACTGATCTCTGCTCCCGATCACAGGGAGCAGAGATCAGTGACACTATCACTAGGCAGAACGGGGAGATGCTTGTTTACATTAGCATCTCCCCGTTCTTCCTCTCCGTGAGATGATCGCGGGTATCCCCACGGTGATCGAGTCCGCGGGACCCGTGACCCGACTCACGGAGCTCCCGGCCAGCGCGCACTCAATGGCAGGGTGGCAAATTTAAACGGACGTACGGGTACGCCCATTTGCCCAGCCGTGCCATTCTGCCGACGTACATCGGTGTGCACTGGTCGGGAACCGGTTAACATCACATTCTATGTATTTAATGTTTGCTAATCTATTGGATTTATTTCAGCATTCCCTGATTACAATGATTGTAATATGCTGTGAATGTCCTCTTTGTCCTCATGCATTCTGGAAGCTTTTAAACTTCCTTTTTTGTCCTTCATGCATATTTGCCTTCACTAACCTCCCCAGCATGCTATCCTGGGCCCATACACACCTAACCTAGTCACTTAACAATGTATTTTGTCAGTTCCATAGTAGTGTTTTACCCTAAACAACCCCTAAAATGTGTACAAATGTTATTGTTGTCCTTAAATTCAGGCAGAGTGCAAGAGGCTTTTTTTTTGGGGGGGGGGCCCAAACTCATTTGGAACCCTCCCTCCCCCCAGCCGCTAAGTCAACCGATAACAATCCTCTATCTGCTGACTTAGCCAAACCCATACACACTATACCTACCTCTTTTGTGGTCAGATTTATGGATGAATTCACCAAAGCATGTAGTGCAAGGGCCTGCCTGAATACTTTCAAATTTTACTGTTTACATTTTTGTTCTCCTATTATCTTGATAGGTAATTGCAGAATGTTAAAATGTGCTTCAATGTGTACAGTGTGTACTCATATTTTTGTATTATGACACTTCTTACCTGTCCAGTGGACTGCCAATAAAGTAAGTAAGGAGGGGCTGGCCAAAGTAACACACATTATTTATGTATTCAGCTCTCAATGGAGTGGAGAGGGTTACCTGTCCAAAACATCCCCCCCTAAAATTTTTACAATGGGCCATCAGAGGGGGTGAGGAATCTGATAAGTGGACCTTATACTTTTGTCTTTAAATACTCATGTCAATAAATGTTATAATTATGTTGGCCAAGAATGTTTGTGTCTAATCTGCTTGCAATGTTATGTGCAAAATTTCTAATTTTTATTTTTCTTGTTTGACTCCACAGTTTCCTTCAAACCCACGGGAATGTCAGACTGTGGCCTCCCAGTTTGCCCAGCAGTAGGACTTTCCTAACTGCGGAGGGGCAATCAATGGGAAACACATCCACATAGTCCCACCCCCCAACTCGGGGCCTTACTATGATAATTATAAGGGGTTTAATAGTATTGTGATGTTGGCGGTGGTGTCGGCGACATACAAGTTTTTGTATGTGGACATGGGGAAGAATGGGAGGATGTCGGATGGTGGAGTCATCACCCAGACGGAGTTCTACAGATGGCTCCAGAATGGCAGCCTGGGCTTGCCACCTGCGGAAGACAACGTGGCTGGCCTTCCATTTGTTTTCGTCGCTGATGAAGCATTTGGGCTAGGAGAACATCTAATGAGGCCATTTCCCGTGAGGACCCTCACCCCAGACCAGAGGGTTTTTAACTACCGGCTGGCCAGAGCCAGAAGAGTGGAGGAGAATGCTTTTGGCATAATTGCCAGCCGCCAATCCACATGGCGGAATATAAACTCACCATATTGTGCTTGCCTGCTGCATTCTGTTTTCTACGTAAAAATGTTACGAACAATGTGGCCTCAGTTGGGCCTGAGGCCGGATTTCCTGATCAATCAACCCTGACGGCACTTGAAGCTGGCCATCCTGGCTTGCCCCCCCCCCCAAAGCGCCCGTGAAATCAGACAAAAATATCTGGAGTACTTTGAGGGTAGGGGGGCCATTGGTATGCCAGCAAATGTGTGAAACATTTTTAAAATACATTTTTATTTTAAAATGAACTAATATTTCATTTGATTTACTGCTTGTGTTTCTTTTATCTGTCTCCTTGGTTCTACAATGGGCCTTTCTTTTTGGCCATTTTCTTCAATAGTGCAAACGTAATTTATTTGATACATAAGGTGACAATCTCTTCTTCAGCTAACTATTATGTTGTGGATCTGCTACACACACACATTGTTTTTGTTGTTAATGTATTTAATGCATTAATGATAAAAATATTCATCCTTTTCAGCACCATGAATTAATTGTTTTGATTCCCTAAAATGGCCTGATTGGTGCCAATTTTAGAGCACTGTGGGGGTTATTTACTAAAGTCAAATCCACTTTGCACTACAAGTGCACTGCAAGTGCACTTGAAAGTGCAATGAAACTGCACTTGTAGTGCAAAGTGGATTTGCCTTTAGTAAATACCCCCATTGTCACTGTAAATTACAACTTACTCCAAAAACTGGTATTGAGCATTGAAATAAGAAGCCACACATTGTTGATTTATAAAACATTTTACTCGCGGGCGTGGCCGACCGGAGAAGAAGATAGACGCTTAAGCCTGCAGCTCGTCAGCCAGGGGACACAATCCGCCACAACAGGCCGCCATCACTACCCACATCCGCACCATCCTTGCTCCATTTATCCACCAGAGCAAGATGCAATCATCCAGGAAAAGAATTATGGAGCATATACCCCAAAAACTCACAGAATTTGCCTACAAGCCGGCGCACACCGGATCGCAAGATGGCGCCGACCAGGCCGCGCCGCGAGTCTCTTATACTGACCTCCTGGATGCCATCGCAGACGAACAACTGACTCCAGGTACCGCTGCTGAGCCCCACTATCCCCCTGAGGGTGATCCTCTACCTGCCAGCCCAGCCAAAGCTAAAATGCAGTTAGACACACCGCCGCACTGGACGCAGCGTCCACAAATCGAGGCCCAGGCTCCTATTCCTCTCTCCATAGACCAGGCCTTACACTCATCCATGGCTGCCTTCCCCACCTCAGGTCAGCCAGTTATGGACACAACATTAAAAGATATGCTCCTCTCTCTGCAATCATCCCTAATGACAGACCTCTCATCCATGTTTCACAAAATCACCTCTGACATCCACTCACTGGATGACAGGGTGACTAACACTGAAAAAGGCCTAAATGCCTGTACCTCCACAGTGAATGTCATCATCGATGCTTATGATGAAGTCAAAGAGGAGCAGTCATGGATGCGCGCCAAGCTGGCCGATTTAGAAGACAGGTCTCGCAGGAACAATGTTAAACTGAGAGGAATCCCTGAGAGTGTACTACCCGCAGACCTCCCGCGTTACGCAAAAGAATTGATGCACATTGTTATCCCCGAAGCATCTCCACGAGATGTGATTATCGATAGAATACACAGAATCGCTAAACTGTCACACCTTGCAGCCTCGGTCCCCAGGGACGTGCTGATGAGGGTCCACTTCTACCACATAAAGGAAAAACTCCTCATGGGAGTAAAAGCTAAAACACCCTTACCAGCTCCCTACACTGAAATTAAATTCTTCCCAGATCTGTCCAAGTACACTCTCCAAATGAGAAGACAGATGAACCCGATCACTAAAGGTCTACAAAATCACAAAATACCGTATAAATGGCGATACCCAGCCACCATACTCCTAGTGCGCAATGGTCAAAACCATACCATCGGAAATCTCGACAAAGGCCTTAAACTCCTCCACTCCTGGGGAATAATTCCAGATCTGCCAAAAGAAACCCCTCCAGACAGAGGCCCCAATGCATCCCGTAGACACCTGGAACACAATTTCCACTGAAGGATGATCCTTTTCAATGCTACGCATGGCCAGTAATCGTCATTACAGCTCCCCTGAGCACTGACAACCTGTTACTCCTGATCTCTTCTTCCCGTGTTATTAACTTTGTGCACCCCACTTAGAGGGAACCACGGTGTTCAACACCCCCTCTTAGTCACCATTTGCTATACCCATAGCGAAAGATACACTGAATCATCCACCAACAGATCATTCCACTTATATTGTTTCCAGTTGCTATTTTATCTCTGGTTATTCTTTTTTTTTTCTCTTTTTTGAGCTTAATGTTCTCCTATTGACTTCCACTACTGTGCTCTTTAACATATTGCTCTATTCGCAGTCTTACAGTCCACCCTCCATACAGCTAAATGGGCAACCACAAGCCTGCAACTAAATCTCACCACCAAGCCACTTCAGAGCCAAGTCGCATCACCCTTCTTCTACTAGCCTAAACGACTTCCGAATCTCGGACCCCAGCACATCTTCACCTGGATTCCGGTTCCAGATCTACTTTGAACCTCAATATATCATCTAACCGTAAGTGCCATCTACACCACTTACCACCCACACCCCCACAAGATGCCGTTCAATATTCTATCATTAAACACCAATGGGTTAAACTACCCCGCCAAACGTCACTCACTTTGGAAAACTGCCGCAGAGCTCCATAGTGACATACTGTGTGTCCAGGAAACACACCTGTTACCAATCCACTCCTCCCTCTGTATAAACCATCAATTTCCCCATATTTTTTACGCATTACACTCCCTGGAAACCAGAGGGGTCATGATCGCAATTAAGGACACTGTTGACTTCCAACTGTTAGATGTACTCACTGATCCTCAAGGTCGCTATATTATTCTAGTCTGCATCATCAACAAAGTGACTTACTCTATCATAAACGTCTATGCCCCAAACTTTCGTCAAATGAACTTTCTCCGCAAAGTTCTAAACGCAGCCAGACCTATCCAAAAGGGTCACATGATTCTATGTGGAGACTTCAATCAAGTCCCAGATGCAACCATGGACTCCACATCAGCAACAAAGAGAAGGGAATCACCCCTAAAAGCATTTATATCCTCCCACAATCTGTACGATGTCTGGCGATGCCATCATGGCTCAGAACGGGACTTCACTTTTTTTTCTTCCAGACACAATTCGTATTCGAGAACCTTTTTCTCACTGATAAATGTATTCTACAAAAAATATCCAGCTCTGTGATTCACACCACGACATGGTCGGACCATGCCCCTATCTCAATTACAATCCAAGACTCCAACTTACAACACAACACATGTTGGCGAGCAAACAAGTTTATTATTCAATATGACAAATATGCGCCAGAAATATCAGAACAAATCACTGATTTTTTTCACACTAAACAAAGGCTCAGTGCCCGACCCTGCCGTGGTGTGGAGCACACATAAGGCGTATATGAGGGGAATGCTAATTAAATTGAGCTCCCATCATAAACGTAAGAGGACGCAGCGCATAGATGAACTGACAGCTCAAATAACGGCCCTAGAATCACGACATAAAAAAAACCCTCATGACTCTCAGACGAATCAACTTCTATCCCTACGACAGGAACTCAGATCCCTACTCCTGCACTCTTATGAATTCCTTTTAAGGAAAGTTAAAGCATCTACCTATTCCACCTCAAATAAAGCGGGAAAGAAATTAGCACAACGCATCACAGGTAGACGCACAAAATCTAAAATTGGCCAACTGATTCACCCACACACGAAAATCTCCCTAAGTAATCCCCAAGATATAGCTGATGCTTTTAGTGCATATTATGGAGATTTATACAACCTAAAAAGAGACCCCCATACCCCACAACCCACACTAACTGACATAGACTAAATGCCATAACTTCGCTACCCAGTGGAAAAGCCCCTGGACCAGACGCCTTGACCGGGGAATACTATAAGAAATTCTCCCCACAGTTAACCCCTCACCTCACCGACCTTTTCAACAACTCTGCCCCCTCTTCCAATTTCTCTAATGAATATTTAAAAGCTTTGATTATAACGCTACTGAAACCAGGGAAGCAGCCGAACGTCCCACAAAATTTTCGCCCAATTTCATTGCTAAACCTGGACCTCAAAATTTACGCTAAAACAATTGCAACAAGACTAATTACAATCATGCCCACCCTTATCCACCAAGACCAAACCGGGTTCACGAAAGGCAGACAGACCTCTGACGCCACTAGACGGATGATTGACCTCATCCACCATATAGAGTGCACTGGAACGCCTTCTCTGCTTCTATCTCTAGATGCGGAGAAGGCGTTCGATAGAGTTCACTGGTCCTACTTGAAAGCGGTTCTGCAAAAATTTGGGGTCCAGGGCAACATTCTGAGCGCCATCATGGCACTTTATTCCAATCCTGAGGCCCAGGTATATGTAGAGGGCATGCTCTCACGCCCATTCCCCATTACTAATGGTACCCGACAGGGGTGCCTCCTATCCCCCCTCATATTCAATATGCTAATGGAACCACTAGCGGAGCATGTTCGCTCCCACCCACATATCTCAGGTCTAAAAATTGGCAGCTTCCACCATAAAATCAGTCTATTTGCTGACGATGTGATTCTCATCCTTTCCAATCCGACTGCTTCCTTGGTTGAAGTGCAAAAACTGCTAAACTGGTTCAGCTCGATATCGTACTATAAAGTGAATACGACTAAGTCCTTTATATTAGACATTAATATTGATGCTACCACGAAAAACCTTTTACAGCTACAATACCCATTCGCGTGGGCCGACACTGACATTACCTACCTAGGCATCCAATTACCACGGAAAACCAAACACATATACCAATATAACTTCTTGCCCCTTCTTCAGAATATTCAATCGACATCACAACAAATATCAAAACACGAAATTTCATGGACAGGTAGACTTGCAGCATTTAAGATGATATGCCTCACCCAAATCTTGTACCATTTCAGGTCTCTACCCATCCCTCTACCCGTCTCCTTCTTTAGATCTCTTTGTACGATCTTTAACAAGTTTCTATGGAAAGACAAAAAACCAAGATGTGCCCATTCTAATCTGACTAAACACAAACTAGCGGGCGGTACGGGTTCCATAGATTAGGATTGAGGATTATCACTTGGCAACCATCCTAGCCCAACTTCCCTCTTGGTTTCATACCTATCCATCAACACTATGGGGACAAATAGAGAAAGCTTCACTCACCCACTCTAACCTAACAACATGGATACTTAGCATACCCCCTAGGCACTATAATCCCAACAGCTATATCACCAAATATAAAAGCCACGGCTCATGCGTGGAAGAAAATGTCAACCCTCTTGCCATCTACCCCCACAAAGATGCACTCCCATATCCCCTTAAATGCCTTGCTACACCTAATGCCTGAACTCTCATTATCAACATGGAACCTCAATGGCATCCACTTCCTACACGAGTTATTGCATGATAACCACATCAAACCATTCTCCCAGCTACAATCAGAATACACTCTGCCTTCGACCGAATACTATACCTACCTCCGTATACACCACTGCCTAAAAACTATCCCCCTCCCTCTATATTGTATCCAACCTAAAACCTGGGACTACCTCACCAACCCTAACACGAAAACAAAAGGAATCTCTTACTTTTACAACACCCTCCACCAAAAATGCATCTTCTCAAAACTGAAACCACATCACAGGTGGGACATTGATCTTGCGTACACCTACTCAAATGATCAATGGCACCAAGCCCTCAAGTCCATATATACAGCCACCAAATGCGCGGCCCTCTGGTAACTGACCCAGAAGATATCCTTGCGTTGGTACATGACCCCAGCTAGAATAACATCCTTTAACCCACAAATTCCCAACAATTGTTGGAGATGCAAATCCTCCTCAAGTGACCTATTTCATGTATTCTGGTCATGCTCTGCCCTTAAGAAATACTGGAAAAATGTTTTCCACTTACTATCACAAGTAACCCGCACCAAGATCCATCCACTACCGGCACTTGCAATTTTAAACCTAAGTATAGAAGAAATACACCCTACATTCAGACTAATAATTACACATATTCTACTGGCGGCCAGACTCAATATTGCTAGACAATGGAAATCCGACAATCCCCAGACATTAACCCAAGTTGTCGACATAGTGGCCCTGCACTGCAGCTATGAGATAACAGCTGCAGAGTACACAGGCCATGCAGCAAAAGCACACAAAAACTGGCAACCATGGACTGATTGGACTAAAACTGCACACCCCACATAATAGCACGACACCTTAGATTTCACATTCTTGACCGAGCAATATTTGCAACTCTACTGGGAGACATATACATTTAAATCAAATAGTTCTTAATAGATAAGTACAGTGAACATGTTTGAATATGCGGACAGGCCTCTCCGCTTCAGAGGCACTAAAGATCCCACATGGGGTGCCCCTCCAGCGGAATGGACTGAATATATTCATTAATACCCTCACCAACGCATGTTTACTACTAGTTACATTTGAACACTGTTTGTGGACTTATGTTTATATCTTATATTGTTTATTCAAATGTCGTTGCATGACGTACAATCTCAAATTGTACTTTGTATTTCCTATGTAAAATCAATAAAAATTATAAACTAAAAAAAACATTTTACTCCATGCACATTCGCATGTGCGTTAGAAAATAGTTTTTGAACAAACCAACATCTTTGGTGTATAAGATTTTTATGGTTGACATTAGAAATAGCCTTTTTTGGTTAAACAAGCATGTTTAAAACCATAATAACATACACAACTCAGGAACTAACAAAGTTCAACTTTGAAAAATTGAAGGCAATGTCAGACATTAGTATGCCCAAATTGTGTTGATCTTGCCTTCATCAAATGGGGTGGTGTCTCCCCTGTAAAAGCCAAATTTTGAAGATGCACACAAATTGGGAGGCAAAATGTGAATTTTCCTTCTGATCCCATGCCTAATGTCAACATGTGCTAGCTCCCATCATGGGGGATCAATGGACGTGTTTCGGGGGTGCAACCACTTCCTATCACCTACTTGAGTTGCGAGAAAGGGGTTGCACCCACAAAACGCGTACATTGATATCCTGTGATGGCAGATAGCACATGTTGACACACTGTGTGCATCTTCAAAATTTGGCTTTTATAATACTTTAAAACTTGATTTAAAATAAAAAATTCCAAAATGGTACAATTTTTGTGTGTTTTAAATTCTGCCTAAAACATCAATGATGTTCTTCATTTTTTGTTGAACATCATTGATGTTTTTCTTTATCTTTTCTAAATCATGATTGCACACCATGATCTCCCCAATGAGGATGTGTGCACTTGCACTGGTGAAATGAGTTTCTTCTTCCACAACATCCACATCACCTAAAATAAAAAAACACACCATGTTTTATAAATATGCAGGCATACATCTATTACCTGAAGCTGTGGTCTCAGACACTCACCTGTTGTGGTCACCATTTCACCCAAATCATATACCTCGGAATCCACAACTTCAGGTTGTGGTGTGGGTATTTCCCCTTCTTTAGGAGGTTGGGGGTCCCTGGTATCCTCAGATGTCCCAATCAGATATTTGAGGCAAAAAATAGTAATATGAAACATTGCTTGGAAGTGTCGTAAAATTGTCTGTTTTGGCAGAGTCCCAAGCTGAATACATGATTTTCTCCCTTTCTTCCAGCTGGAATACTTACCCTGTTTCCCCTAAAATAAGACCTAGCGTGATTGTCGGTGATGGCTGCAATATAAGCTCTACCCCCCAAATAAGCCCTACCCTGTTTCCCCAAAAATAAGCCCTACCCTGAAAATAAGACCTACAAGGACTTTAACTAGGGCTTATTTGGGGGGTAGGGCTTATATTGCAGCCATCACCGACAATCACGCTAGGTCTTATTTTCGGGGAAACAGGGTACCTTTTTTGGTAAAGTTTCCCACATGGAGACACCCCTAGTATCCACTGGAGCACCTGTGTGGGACACCCTAAAAAGGGTGTTCTGGTGTCCCATACTAGTGCTCCTGCGTCCAGATGTGTAAACAGCTGCTGAGTGTCCTCTCCGTACACTGAATCAAGTTTGCATTTCATTCTAGTTACAAACACATCTAGACAACAAACTTATTTTAATACAAATAGGCCTGAATAAATGTAGTTAACCTGCATCTGCAAAAAACATTGTATTAGTGGGCGAACGAACTATGTTTACTACGAATGATTACTGTGTCCACGAACCTGAAACTTGCCATTTTAAACGCCATTTTAAACTGTACAACAGTAAAGAAAAGCACATGGAGCAGCACAAAAGTAATAATAATAATAGGAACACACAACAAAATATTTATTTTTTTGCAGCAGTCTCTTGATTCTTTTGCACTGATCCTGCTCCCTCAATTTGAGGTCTGACCATCATTTCCTCAGTTGATCTTTGGATCATCGTACCCCAAAATTCTTCTGCAGACTTTTCATAACTTTAGTCATGATTTTGGCCTTTCTCACATTTGGGTTTCTGTACGGTCCATATTTCCCGTCAGAGTCGGCCCTCTTCAAGATGTGCACTATCTCAACAAAGGACATATTGGAGGCCTTAAATCTCCTGGATCGGAACGTTTCTGACTCCAGGCTTTCCTTGTCGTTGCTGCTACTCTCATGCACCTGCTCTGTCTCCGCCATGTGCTCTGCCACTGCACCAAAAGAGAAGGGGCGGGGAATATACTAGAAAGAAGGTCCGGGGCGGGCAGAGTTTCACGCATGCGCAGTGTATATAAAGTGTGCGTTGTACGTACGATCTATGAGTGGAGGACGGAGTAGCGGAAGCGCCGATTGTGCTAACAAAGGTTCAATTTTAACTTGGAGCATCAGTGGTTAGTGGCCTATACTGCATAGAGATTGAGGCCTATATTGGGACAAGATTATGAGAGTTTAGCCTGACATTAGGGTTTGTCTTGTGTTGTGTCTTGCAGATAAAATGGATAGATTCAATGATCATGACTTCCTCCCCAACTTCATTGATAAATACAGGGAGCTGCCCTGTCTGTGGCAGGTGAAACACCCATTTTATAATATTAAAATAAAGAGGAAGGCAGCACTGGATCAATTGCTGGAATTGGTGAAGCCGGTGATACCCACGGCAACGATCCCCTATTTGAAGTGCAAAATTGGTGTCCTGAGGTGCACATGTAATAGGGAGCACAAGAAGGTCCAGGATTCCATGAGATTAGGAGCAGCAGCAGATGATGTTTATGTCCCTAGGCTGTGGTACTACGACAGACTGCGGTTTTTGTCAGACCAGACTGAAATCAGGCCATCACTCTCAACCCTTCCTTCCACACTTCCTTCCACACTGCCCTACCATCTCAGATGAGGCTTCCGACGTACAACCTGGGCCTTCCACCCAGGAAGAAGTGGAGGAGCTCAGCTTGAGCCAGGTATAACATTGTTCCACATATTTCTTGTCACAAAATGAATGATGTTAACTAGATGCTATTATTGGTCACTAATTTCTGATTTAACAAAGTGGTTTACATATCAATAGACAGTAGTCGCCAAAAATGTTTGGGATAAGAATGAAAAATGCTGGGATCAGAAGGATAGTCTTTTCTATTTGTTAACATTCAATTTGCAACAGTCATTAGCTCAAAGTTGTGTGTGATTGATGACCAAAAAACTAAAACTATGCACCATTTTCATACACAGAAAAGTCTCAGCCAGGAGGAGGCAGTGGAAAGTGGCAGCCAGGAGGTGGCGGGGGAAAGTGGCAGCCAGGAGGTGGCGGGGGAAAGTGGAAGCCAGGAGGTGGTGGGGGAAAGTGGCAGCCAGGAGGTGGCAGGGATAAGTGGCAGCCAGGAGGTGGCCAGGAAAAGTAGCAGCCAGGAGGTGGCCATGCCCAGTAGCCTGACCAAATCATAGGTTCCTCCCCTCCGCCTACCAACAAAAAGGCCCAGGAAGGGGAGTAACATGGAGGAGTCAGTGCTTTCTTTGATTCGGCAGGCTACTGCGGCCCTCGGAACCACCCCCAATCTTCAAGAGGCCTATGCCTGCATGGCAGCCAGCAAAGCGCAGGAAATGGAGGTGGACAATGCCTCATTTGTGAGGAAGTCATCTATCAGGCCCTAAATAAGTGGTGATGGGCGAACTCACAAAAAAAAGTCATGTGCGAGTTGGACCACACTCCTCATCCACCTCCTGCCACAACTCCAACACCACAGCCACAGTCTGGAAGGAAGCGTGCAAGAAAGTCTTGAGAGTGATGGCCTGGGTTTGGTCTGGTCTGGCAAAAAACGCAAGCTGTCCACAGCCTCAGGACATATATGTCATCTGCCACTGCTCCCAATCTCTCAAAGTCCTGGACCGGATTGTGCTCCCTATAAAATGGACTCCTCAGGCTACCAATTTTGCCTGTCAAATAATTGATGTCTGCCCTGGGGTGCAAAGCCTGCGCCAATTTCAACAGTTTATCCAGCGTTGCCTTCCTCTTTATTTTGTCATGACCCCTAATAAATATCTAGATTTTTTTCACAAACACTTGGCTATGTGTTTTACTTCAAAAAGGACAGTTTTTTTGTGAGTAGGCAGGTACATTTCAAAAATACAATGTCAAATTAACCTCCCTGGCGGTATGATTCTTTCTGATTTTAGGTGCTGAAAGCGGTACAATTATTTTGCATGGAAATTTGGCGTTTTATATTGTAGGTCTGTAATTATTAACAATAACACACTTAAATCTGTCCAAACAAGAGTCTAGTAGATATCCCGGGTATGATAAAGTTTGAAACACAAAAACATAAATTATAATATAATTTAAAAAAAATAATAATTAAAAAAAATAAAAATAAATAGTAATAAAATACATTTCCCCACGATTCACTATCGCTCAATTCTGCAAGTGTTCTAATTTACTATCCCTGTTTTCTAGCTGGTCTAAAGCCATTTTTGACGTAAAGGGACACTTTTTGGTTGCTATGGACAATCTCCAGTTTCCAGGCAGAAAGAACAGTATATGCAATATAAAACTGCATGCAGGGCATGGGCCAGAGCACTGGGGACAAATGGGATGTGAAATGATTTCATACAGTACTGTAATCTGTAAGATTACAGTACTGTATGTGTTATGCTTTTGACATTTTTTTGAATTTGCCGCCAGGCTCCGCCCCCCTGCGTCGCGACGCTCGCAGGGAACGGAGCCTGGCACAGAGAGGCTTCGGAGAAGGATACAGCCTGCGAACACTGCGGGGGACATCGCAGGATCCCGGGGACAAGGTAAGTAACGCCGCCCCAGGATCCTGCAATGCGATCCCGAGTGTGGCTCGGGGTTACCGCTAATGGTGCTGAATTTTAACCCCGAGCCACACTCGGGAAAACCGCCAGGGAGGTTAACAAGGGACAACAACACCAACCAATCTCCTTGAGGTTAAAAAATACAAGATAATAATGGTGCTGTGGTAACTTGACACACAAAACGAGAAAGAATATTATGGCGATCACTAGAAAAAAAACATTAATAAAAAATAAAATCGGGAGATCTTGATAAAAAAAAAAAAAGAGATAACGTTAAAAAAAAAATCAAAACATTCTGGAGATCTGGTGAAAAAAAAAATTATTCAGGAGATCACGTGAAATAATTAAGAAATCAGTTTGTCAGAACTCTGTGTGAATATCAGCAGCAAAACAACTTCATTATTGTAGCATTATAAAGAAGAAGAGAATGCGCTGCATTAAAAGATTAAAAAATTTGCAGTGTGGCGAATGTGCTATCTCTATTATGAACGCTAGTTTTACCAGACCGAGCGCTTCCGTCTCGTACTTGATTCAGAGCATGCATGGAATTTAGTGCGCTGGAATTGTCTGCACATGCCTGGAATTTACGACAACGGATTTTGTTGTCGGAAAATTTGAGATCCAGCTCTCAAACATCTGTTGTTGAAAATTCCAACAGCAAATGTCCGATGTAGCCTACACATGGTCAGAATTTCCGACAACAAGCTCACATCGAACATTTGTTGTCTGAAATTCTGATCGTTTGTACGCGGCATAAGAATGTATCTTTTTTATGAATTAGGATAATTCCAAATAGAATTACAGTTTAGTATAATAGGAGGAACATTTTAACTTTTGAACTTTTGAGCAAGTGAGGGAAGACCATGTATGTGATTTGTGGACTTATTATGTAAACAAAGTAACAGAACATTAAAAGTACATTAAAAGAACAGACCACTAAGTCCTCTTTTAGAGGAGTTTCAACTAAATCATGTGAGGATGGTTGCTGTAAGACATTTAGAACTCAAACCATTTTTCAGGGTATATCTAGTAGGGATCAATATATCTGAGTCTATCTGTTCTATAGGTAATATTTGGTCAGTTAGGATGCACCAGACCAGATATTATTTAATATAATAGACCTAGTATCAGATGACTATCTTTGATAAACTATCCTGAGGATAGAGTCAGTGATCAAATCACTAGTGGCATTACTCAAAGGACTTAACATATGTTACTTAGATAAGGCTATGCCCTAGGAATAAGGAAAGGAAAAAGGAAAATAAATGAAAACATATATATCACCCATATAGGATACCTTAGTCTGTAATGTCTTCTTCTTCAGGTGGTGGTGAAGCAAAGCGACCTCTTTTGTGAGGGCTAAGAGGGACCTGGATTGTTTGGTGATCTTGGAGATGTTGCGAGGTTGAAGAATTCAACCAATGTTTTGTTCCATCTGTTATGGTTGCAGGTGTTGACAGGCAAAGGTCTTGAATAGTTGCTAGAAGGTCATTTGTCAATTTGCAGATTTAGGAAGTCCCTTTATAGGAAAAACGAAGAGAAAAGGGGAAACCCCAGCGATAAGATATGCAATGAAATTTGAGAGTTTGCAGGTGAGGTTTCATTTCTTTGCGTTTAATTAGTGTTACTTGGGAGAGGTCATGTAAGACTTGGTATCTATGCCCCTGGAAAATTAAAGATTCTTTATTCCTTGCAGCTTCCATCAATTGTTCTTTTGTGCAAAAGTAGTGCATTTTAATGACTATATCACTGGGGGGGGGTCCATCTTCTTTACGTGAGGTTAGGGCTCTGTGAATTCTGTCCATTTCTAGCTGTTCTATTGGGATAGATGGAGCAAGTTCTTGAAAGAGTGTCATAACCGTAGATTGTAAATCATCAATTTCTTCAGGAATACCGCAGATTCATAGATTTGATCTCCTGGCCCTATTCTCAAAACCTTCTAGACAAGTTTGAAGGGCAGAATAATCATCCTTAAGAGATTTCAATTCTTCAGTATGAGTAGAGGTAATGATATCAAATTCATTTATCCTCTGTTCTAAGACCAAGGTGTGTCAGCCTAACTCATGAATCTCCCATGTTAGCTTGTCTGTTATGGCATCTGAGAAATTCTGAAGTGCTTTATGGAGAACCCGTTCAAATTGGGCAAGAAGGTCAGAGCCAATTGAGGTGCTTTGAAAAGTAATAGGAGACATACGTAGATTAAAATCAGGATCACAGCGCTGTGCTGAAGAGGGAGACCTGAGTTGTTTCTGGGTATCAGTCTGTGAGGAGAGGTAAGATGGCGCCACCGCCATTTTAGATGCGGCTTTTGTCAGAGTTTCCTGAGATTTTACCGATTTTGATTTGGATATCCTTCCACTGTACATATCCCCAGTGTGTGCCCACGATCTTTTAGAATAATTTATGCACTGCGAGGGGTGTATAGACTCCCTGTTGGGTCCCGGTCGGTGTGGTGCTCTAAGCAGACATGTCTTGCTTAGACGACACCGCGCATGCACCTCCACAAACTGAATTTTCTGAGTCTGTAGACTTTAACTTACAATTGAGCTGTGTTTGGGGAACTGTGTCAAAGGCTTTTGCAAGGTTATATATGTATCCCCAGATACTCTTCTGTCTAAGGGTTTGCCTTTTTCCTCATACAAGGAAATCAGATTTGTTTGATAACTTAGGTCTTTCATGAATCCATGCTGACTATTGCTTAAAATGTTTTTTTTCTAGCAAAAATGCATCTATGTGGTCTTTAATTAAACTCTCCAGTATCTTTCCAATTATAATAGTAAAACTAACAAGTCTATAGTTACTTGGATGCTGCATCCTAGGACTATAGAACTCCACCTCTCTATGTTATGGCAAAAGAGGAGAAAAGCAGAGTCCTGTAGTCCTATTCTACTGTTCTACTACAGCATTGTCATTTTAGGACAGGAAATGTATGGCAGAAATACCAGGTGAAAATAAAAGGAAAAGGCTTAAAATAAATCAAATCAATGCACCTATCACATCTGAGAACTCGTAAGTAGAAGAAAGAAATTGGCCGCACACTAGAACGAGACGTTTGCTTGACAGGAATCTTTACTGTTGCATGCCAGACAGATGATACAGGACTTAGGTTGGTCCTGTATTATCTGTTTGGCATGCAACAATAAAGAATCCTGTCAAGAAAACTTCTCGTTCTAGTATGCAGCCACTTTCTTTCTTCTACATACTAATGTAATCGTGGTGAGCACCTGGAGAGACATTGCACCTCGTTGGCCTGAGCGGTGCATGCTTTGTGTTGTAAACTCGTAAGCTGCTGTATACATCAACTTATTGACTCGAGTATAAGCCTAGGGTGGGAAATGCAACTGCTACTGTAAGTGGAAAAGAGGCTCAACAATGCCCATCTGCAGCCTCACTGTGCCCATTTGCAGCCCCACTGTGCCATCTTCATGCCCCACTGTGTCATCTCCATGCCCCACTGTGCCATCTCCATGCCTCACTGTGCCATCTCCATGCCCCACTGTATCATCTGCATGCCCCACTGTATCATCTGCATGCCCCACTGTATCATCTGCATGCCCCACTGTGTCCATCTGCATGCCCCACTGTTACCATCTGAATGCCTCACTGTGCCCATCTGCATGTCCCACTGTGTTCATCTGCATGCCCCACTCTGTACATCTGCATGCCCCACTCTGTACATCTGCATGCCCCACTCTGTCCATCTGTATGCACCACTCTGTCCATCTGCATGCGCCACTCTGTCCATCTGCATGCCTCACTGTGCCATCTGCATGCCTCACTGTGCCATCTGCATGCCCCACTGTGTCCATCTGCATGCCCCACTATGTCCATCTGCAGCCTCATGTACCTGATCTCCGATCTCCAGAACACCGGCGCTGTAACATGCAGTCTAGTCGGCGGCTGTGTAGTGTAACAAAGCCCCGCCTCCTCCTCATCCATGATGGAACACTGTTTCAGTTTCCTATCACAGACGAGGACGAGCAGAAGGCAGGGCTTTGTTACACTGCACGGCTGCCGACTAGACTGCATGTCGCAGCGCCGGAAGATCAGGCGCATGAGGCTGCAGATGGACACAGTGACTCGAGTATAAGCTGAGGGGGCTTTTTTAGCACAAAAAATGTGCTGAAAAACTCGGCGTATACTCGAGTATATACGGTAATCTAAGACCACATCATCGAAGGCTTTATTAATTAGTATCTTTAGCATCTGCTGGTATTCGGGTAGGGGACCTTTCTTTAATTTTGTATAGGTGTTATTATCTGATTTGATCTCAGCTATCTATATCAGCTACTTTGATGATAATATTAGCATTAGTTTACACCTCTTTTAGAGCTTTTTGTTCTATAGGGGTCAGTGTTTCGATGTATGGGCCTTTGGATTTAGTTGGAAAAAAGGAGGATTTGAGTTTGAGACCAGTGTGTTTAATGTCAGGGTCCACATGTCAATCTGTTGGTTGTGTATCGGTATACCCTTCTTCCCATAACTCACCTAATATATGGACTAAGTTAAAGTCATTTTTATTCCTGCTGAAAAAATTTTCTTTCATTTTTAACAAAAAATATAAAAAAAAAAAAACAAACTCCATTATATTTTTAGTTTTTATTATCATTTTTTTTATAAAATTATTAATTTATTTCTGTTCGTATAATTCAAATATTAATTTACTACCAATTCTTTCATACAATCTTATAAGTATCAATTTTAAACAGTTTGCTTTATTTAATACAATAGATACTGTATAATTTTATCATATGTTGTATAGTAATAATTATGCCGGAACTATAAGAGTTAAAATCTTCTGCAGAGGAAAGTGTCAGTGGTGTGTCCACATCAGTTCTTCCTGACCCCTCCTGTTGATTTCCGGGAATAAGACTTTTAAATTCTTCCTGGTCTGTCCCATTACATGACTTGACAAGATGCGCTAAACATGTTGTCAAAGTGACAGGACCACGGAACCAGCTTGCTCTCCAAGTACCCATCTCACCAATCTCTTCCTTCTTGGGTCATCTCGGCGCAGCAAGTTTTCATGGGGTTACACCGCGGCTTGTCATAGCCTCTTCCGGCCCTTGTTCCATTGGTGCTGTGGATGGCTCTCTACATCAGCCCCTCCACTGGTGATGTTGCATAATCTTTAGTAAAGACATTATACACAGGTTCTAAGCACTTTTATGTATTCCTTTGCTGTTCACCTTCATGTTACTTTCTCCCAGGAGTAATTTCCTAGCTGCTATGATCCAGGACTGATGCACATTTTGCTGTCTTTCTATTGTTGCCCTCTTCAGCAGACGCCTGATCATCTTTTGTAGATAATTTTATGTATAGGCTGCTCCCTCTGTACCCCCATTGCCCGGATATTGTTTAAGCAGAAAGCCATATGGAGAAAACAGGCAGATTTATGAATGCATTATTTGAACTTTTCCTTAACACATCAAGGTGCTTACTTCATATGAGCCTAGAAGCTTATTTTACTGTATGTAGGAATGCAAATAAAATATTTACTAAAACTGGAGAATGCTAAATCTGGTGCAGCTGCGCATGGTAGTCAATCAGGTTCTAACTTCAGCTTGTTCAATTAGGCTTTAATCAAAAAAAAACCTGGAAGCTGTTTCTATGCAGAGCTGCACCAGATTTTTCACTCTCCAGTTTAAGTAATTCAACTCCATAATATAATGGTTTTGTTATTACAGGCTAATAGGTTAAAAAAAAATCTCATTGGTTATCATTACTATTTGAGGAAAAAAATATGCTGTAATTAACTATTATTATTATTATTATTATTATTATTATTAACAATATTATTTTTTCTAATAATATCATTTGGATGCTTGAAGAAAACCTTGGCCAACAAACTTTATTAAGTTTTCAAAAAAACAACAAACATCCTTTAATTTTTTTTCACTTTCCTGTGCACCCCATTTTATAATCTTCCACACTGTATTTCTTGCCACCTTTTCCATCCCCTTTAGGATAACTCCCCTCACGTTTCCAGAGCTTATCCTTGCAGATCTTAGAGTGGGGATGAGATGTATTAGACTTCCGACTCAGGAAGCCCTGAGAGCCTTTGGAATTCCTGTTAACCTGGACTTTAGCCCTCCACACATCGGCCAATTGAGATTGGGACCTGTGCTGCCCAGGACAGTTATATACAGCATAACATGCTTGAATTTTAACTACATTTGTGAGTGACATTTTTATCTCTATTAAATTAATTTAAATTGCTACACTTAGTTGGTGCTTGTATCCCCTTCACAGAAGCTCCTAGGACATAGCTGCCACAAGAGTGAGCCTTCCCCAGATGGACTTTTTCATCAATAGACGTTTAACCTATTGCAGACAGTAACATCACTTCCCCCCCTGTTGTGCGCCAATCCTCCTTGTTCTTTTAACTTAGTTAACAAGTTCCCATTTTCAGAGCTCCACCTGTGAATAAGCCTATCCGTATGTGGAGGTTACAGTAAATCTCTTCTCCTCTAGATGTAGAGAGTCCCCCCTTGTCCTCTGTAATGACCTTAAGGTGAATAATGCTACACCATGTTCACTACATGGACCATTTATGTGTTTAAACATGTTGATAATATCTCCCCTTAGCTTCTTCTCAAAGGAGATTCAATTCAGTTCAGCTAATCTTTCCTCATAGCTCAGCTCCTCCATGCCTCTTATTAGTTTGGTTGCCCTAATCTAAACTTTCTAGAGTTTCCCAACATCTTTTTTTTGTAAACTGTTGCCTAAAACTGAACTGCATATTAAGTGAATAAAGTAAATGAGGTCTTGCTAATCTTTTGTACAGGTGCAAAATGATGTCGCTCTCTCTCTCTATCTCTATTTCTCTGTGGAGTCTATACCTCTTTTCATAGAAAAACCTTATTTGCCACATAGTTGCCCAGCTAAAAAGTGCATTGAGGTTGGCTTATAAATTAGAGACATCCTGTAAACACGATATTTCCTTACAAAGTTTAGTATCATTTGTAAACACAGAAATGGTACTTTTATTCACAAACTCTACATCATGTATAAATAGGTTAAAACAGTAAAGGTCCCAGCACTGAACATTGGTGTACACCACTAATAACTTTAGACCACGAGTAGGCAACCTTTGAGAGGTGGAGATCCACCTGAACAACATAAAAGAGATAAAAGATCACCGGGGTTCGGCGGCCTTTTTTATCCGCTTCCCGACCAGCTCGTGTATATATATGGTGGCAGGGTGGCTCTCCTGCACAAATCGCCGTATATGTACCGCAGCTCCTTTAAAAACCATAGCAGGTGTGCGCGTGCGCCCGCTGCATGACGAGGGACCCGGTGCATGTGGCCGGTGAGCGCAATCGCGTCCGGCCACCCGCGATCGCGTACACGAGAGCCAGAATGAGGATTTGTGTGTGTAAACACAAAACTCCCTGTTCTGACAGGGGAGGAGAAACAGATTGTCTGTTCCTACCAAGTAGGAACAACGATCTGGCTCCTCCTCTAGTCACCCACATCACCTCATATTAAGAAACACACCTAGGGAACACATTTAACCCCTTGATCACCCCAAGTGTTAACCCCTTCCCTGTCAGTGAAATTTATACAGTAATCAGTGGCTATTTTTAACTCTGATCGCTGTATAAATGTCAATGGTCCCAAAAAAGTGTCAAACATGTCCGATCTGTCCGCCGCAATGTCACAGTCCCTATAAAAATCGCTGATTGCTGCCATTACTAGTAAAAAAAAAAAGGAAAAAATGCCATAAATATATCCCCTATTTTGTAGACGCTATAACTTTTACGCAAAGCAATCTATAAACGCTTATTGCGTTTTTTTTTTTTTTTTACAAAAATATGTAGAAGAATACATATTGGCCTAAACTAAAGAAGAATTATTTTTTTTTAAATTGGGATATTTATTATAGCAAAAAGTAAAAAATATTGTGTTTTTTTCAAAATTGTTGCTCTTCTTTTGTTTATAGCGCAAAAAATAAAAACCGCAGAGGTGATCAAATGCCCCCAAAAGAAAGCTCTATTTGTGAGAAAAAAAGGATGTAAATTTAGTTTGGGTACAACGTTGCACGACCGCAACACAGTGCCATATTGCAAAAAATGGCCTGGTCAGGAAGGGGGTAAATTCTTCTGGGGCTGAAGTGATTAAACAAATTAACTAGCAAGGCCTAACTAAATAGTAAGGAAAATCTCAAAAAATATAATGAAACAAATGTCACTGAAAAAATATAAACTTAGCCTACCTTATAGGTGGACAGTGTCAGTCAGTAGAACAGGGGATGATGTCAGCAGGGCAGAGGTTGGTGTAAGTAGGGCTGTGGACTTTGTCAGTAGAACAGAGGACAGTGTAAGTAGAGAGCAGTGAATGGTGTCAGTAGTTTTTACTTTTATAATCTTTTACAATTAAATTTTTTATACTATATTATTTATTATTATTTTTTACATTTTTTTGAGAGCCCTGCTTGGGGGCTTTGGTGAAAGGGAAACACACAGGGGCCCAGGCAGCAGAAAAAAAGAAACAAGGACAGGAGAGGCAGCGGGGAAGGCATCTACTAAAACCACTTCCCTGGATTTTCCCCCTGCAGCAGGTGAATGCCGACGGGAGGTAAAAGAGTAGAAGCTGACTTTAGGATGCTGCAGAAGGAAAATACAGATGATCATTGGAAGATGGGTATTTAAAAAATCTGCAATCAGCAAGTGGCTGGAGATTCTGATTTTATGCTCCCCCATCATGATGCTCCATGGCGGCTGCCTAAGCAGCTTTATGTTGGTGCCAGCCTTGCCTATAGCAGTGTTCTCTGCCCCCTTTACATCACCCCCCCCACAGTAGTGTCCTCTGCCCCCCTTCCCCCACACAGTATTAACCTCTGCCCCCTATAGCAGTGTCCTCTGTCCCCACTTCCCCTCTATAGCAATGTCCTCTGCCCCCACATAGCAGTGTTCTCTGTGTCCCATGTTCCCCCTAGTGTCCTTTGTCTACCCCTTCCCCCATAGCAGTGTCCTCTTCCCCCCGTATAGCAGGTTCATCTTTCTACCCCTTCCTCCCCATAGCAGTGTCCTCTATCTACCCCTTCTCCCCTAAAGCTGTGTTTTCTGTCCCCCCTTCCCCCTATAGCTGTGTCCTCTGCCCCCCCGATAGCAGTGTCCTCTGCCCCTTTCACATCACCCCTCCCCCCAGTATTGTTCTCTGCTTCCCAGTAGCAGTGTCCTCTTCCCCTTTCACATTGACCCACCATGACACTTTAGTGCCCTCTGCCCATTTCACATCACCCCCACACAAACATACAGCAGTGTCCTACCTTTCCCAGGTGTACACAGAGCAGAGAATGGAAGGCAACACAGCTCAGGTCAGAGGGCGGTAGTTGGTGGAGTTAACTTTTCATATTACAAGTTGGTGATTGATTGCTAGGACTGCCCTGTGGCCTAGCAGCCAATCACCTGCCGGTTAACTTGAAAAGTTAACTTGGCTAGCTCCCGCTCCCACCCTCCATCCTGAGCAGTGTTGCTTACTACTACTGTATCTATTTACAGACTGAATTTCCCAAGACTTTATTTTTTTTAAACATGATAAAAGTTATTATAATGTTATGAAGAAAAAGACTGTCATATGGGTGCTTGAAAAAAATGTCAAATCACCTATTCAGTGGTTTGGTTACTGCACTTAACATTTTCTATTTAAGATATTTTATTGAAGTAATAATTATTGTGGCACAAGCGACACTGATTTTGATAAAAAAAAAATAACAATCTTTGAGTCATTAATTAATCGGTGCTTGGGTTTGTTGAACCACAAAAACAAAGGTAAGCAGAAATCTAGCTGTGAATCACCTATTTCCTTAACATATTTTATCATTTTTTGTTTTACTACAAGACTCTGATTCTTTCCTGTTATTAATAAACCTTACATAGTGACTTTTAGCAACTAGCTAGTGAACTGAGGTAAAAAATAGGTGATGACTTGTACTAACTAATGTTGAGCAAATAACAAAAAATCTGCTTTGCAGGCAGTTCAACTGAGTATCCTAAGAGATTGTTTAGATATAGTTCAAACTAACAAAAAAAAAAAACTTGTGTTACAGTATTTCACAAAACTATGGTGTAAAATTGCCATTCCCAATGCAGCTAATATACGCGTGACTCCTGGAGCCAGATTTGTTTGTTAGAGTGTAAAAGGTGGAGCTAAGCCATGGACTGTGACATGAGGCTGTATGTACATCTGTGGTGTTGTCAGAAGAGAGAGAAAGTTGAAAATGTAAAAAGGAGGAAGAAAAAGAACAAAAGAAAAAGATGGAGGAGAGGGGTGCATTTTTAGGAAGATGGGTCACATTAATTTAAGGTGGGGAAAGGGGGGAAGATTAGAATAATGAAGGGATGGGTAGGGTTGGATGTAGAGAGGTGGAAAATATAGGGATCTCTGTTCATAGGTGGTGGAGGTTGGACCAATGGCAGCTAACTTTTTGGTTATTTAAATCAAAGGGAAACATTGTATCAGACCTAATAAAAGAGACCTGGGGAATTGGCGCTGCCCTATTACCATTAGATGTTTAAAAACAAGATCATAAAAGTAAATATATGAAAAACTATATGTGTATACCTTAGGGTGAATGTACCCCTACGATTCTGCCAGGGGTACCTAAAATTAAATAAATAAATGTGATTTTATAAAATGAACATACAATGCCTCTGTGGTGTGTGTGTGATTATTGCACTATAAGAGTATGGTTTAAATTAGCTCCACCTCCATGATCAAGCTACTCATGTACCAGACCTTACTTGAAGTGACCAAAACTATAAAAATAATAATAATATTGGCCCCTAGAATGATTGGGGTTTGTGACAAAACATACAAATTGGGGCTAACAGATTGTATAATGTGACTAAAGTGTACTGTGCATAAAGTGCATTACACCTCTAAGGTGCAATCCCAATATTCATATGTGATAGTATATTCATAAAAATATATACATAAATCCACTTGTTGACACACAGATGAAAAAATAAATAATAATAATAAAAATATCGAATATAAATACACATCTATGGTAAAAAGTCCCTGTGATGGCCCCAAACAGGGTTAAAAAAGTCTTATTGAATAAGTCAGGATCGGTTGACATGCATTTACAAATGTTCAGAGAGTAGTAAAAGGTGACTTCCGTGCATGAAGAAGCTGTTGGTGATTCCAAGTGCTCCCCCCCGTGCTCCCCCACTCACCAGAATCCGTCACCCCCTAGGGGGTAGTAGGCAGAGGAGTGGGTTTCCCAAGATGACTCCCTGTGATGAATGTCCTTCTTATGCTCTCCTCCTCCGTAAATTCCTCCTGTTACACTGGTGCTGAGGGTTCACTTTCTGCTGCTCCAGGTCCAGGAGCCTCCACTACAATCCACCTCCGTACCGCTAGATCCTCCTCCCTCTCTGTCCCCTACACAAAGCTCTGTGCTCAAGCAGCCAGAGGGAAGAAGTGAATGAGAACCACTCACCATTGTATCAGACCTAGCATAAAAAAATATGTTCAAAGATGCAGTCCCTGCTGATTTTCTGTGGAAAAGGTTGTGTAGGCACAGAGGAGGATTGGAGAGCATACCAGCAAAAGGAGACCACTACATACCCTCAAAAACTAAAAGCATCTCAGACTTTTGTATAAATCATCAAAAAATTTGAATCTGTTCACATAAAACAAGTCATCATGAACCAAGTCAAATCCAAGTTCATGCCAAACTATTTGCTCATCTTTAGTCTTTTATATACAGCCCACTTTTTCAATACACTCATTTCAAGGAAATATTGGTAGCACCATAACAAGAAAATACATCTGCCAGTAAAAGGACTCTCATTAGTTAATCTTTATAAATGTGCATAGAATGTTCACATTCTGCTATCCTTGTCATGAATTCTTCACAACTAGCTACTGCTTATTTAATGCAACTAGAAAAGGCATAGGCAAAGGTCAAATAGAAGAGCACAGTCACATACAGAATTAATTTTAAACATCTATGCCATTGTCAAACATGTTCAAGTGCCAAAAAGACATCTTTATTGAATTAGCAACAGATATAAAAGTAGCACATGAATATATGAAAATATAAAAATACAAAATATAAAAAGTGACATTGGCTTAAAGCTTTCCTATCTTGTCTTAGTTAACTTTTATAATACTGTGTCCTATCTGTAATATATATATATATATATATATATATATATATATATATATATATATACATATATATATATATGTATATATCACATCACTTGTAAAATTTATTGCAAAAAAGGGCAAATAAAATTGATCTATATGCATTATAAAATCTAAATCAAGGCAGATACATTGCAATTCAATCAATTTACAGTATATTTCTGTTAATCTAACGCTATGGATAACTTCAATATGGAAAAGCATGCTTCTTTAGGCTGCATTCACACTTCAGTGTTTTGAATCACAGGCAGATTTTGCGCAAATCTGCCTGTGATTTGAAAACGCTGATGTGTGAATGGTAAATCGCGGGACTTGCATTTGAGATGCCATTCATTTGAATGACACCTCAAATCATTGCGTGGGTCTGCCACGATAAATCGTGCTGCAATCGCGGCAACACACATCGCGGGAAGCATGTTGTCCAAAGGTAGCTCCTGAACTTTTTTTGGGTGACATGCTTCCCACGATGCGCGTTGCCGGGCGACAATCACGGCAGACCTGCTCCAACATTTGAGGCGTAATTCAAATAAATGGTATCTCAAATGCGAGTCCCGCGATTTGTCATTCACACATCAGCACAATTCATGGCAAATCTGCCTGCGATTCATAACGCTGAAGTGTGAATGCAGCATTACTGTCCAGTGACAAGTTGGGGGATAGTAGGAGTTATAGCATCTGTCAGAATCTTCATTACTCAAAACTTAATATGTTGGATGCACATGTCCCCCCACCTCACTCTGAAGTTCCAATCTCTGACCCCTATGTCATTGCTGTGTACACAGTTATGATGTAGAGATATGCAGAGAGAACCACAGCACATACAGTGGCAGGAAAAAAGTAGGTGAACCTCCTGGAGTTAACTGTTTTTCTGCAGTAATTTGGTATAAAATGTGATCTGATCCTCATCTAAGTCACATTCCTAGTAAAACTTGTAGGTGGAGTTTTCATTCTCCCCTGATCATCTGCATCGTCTGGATATGTCTGGACATTGCTGATTGGCTCTGTGCTGATCACATGCGCCCTCCTAAGAGAAAAAAAAACTCTCTAGCAATACTCTTGAAATTGGATAATGCACACCAAACTGAGCATGTGCAGCCCGTCCCCTGGCTCTGCAAATATCAGGTTATTTTTTGGAGACAGAAGAAGAAGAGGAGGGTCAGAGAGAAAGGATCAAACAGCCTTTATACACAATGCAAACGATTAACCTCCTAGGCTCCACAGTGAGTATAACCAGCACGCTTTACAATATATACAGACTGATTCTACTGTTGTGGGTATAGTAACACTTTAAGTTGATAACACAAAAACAATTCTAATTTATTGTGTCTTTATCCAAATGTTTTTGGAATTTTGTTTTGGGCAGCAACAGTGTTGCTTTAGCTGCAAGGCAGTCTTCATGGAGGTAGATGAAATAGAGTATCATAAGACTGACATCAGAATTAAACATCCTTTATAATGTTCTGACTCCACTTTTTCTATTGAGACCTTTCAAGAAAAGTAGGTTTGAAAAAAAAATATACCATAGTTAGACTATGGTCTGATGTCCCAAAGTCAAGGCCTCAGTGATATAGTAAAACATATTTAGGCATATCTAAACCCAAAAACAAATATGTAATATTCAGAATCTTACTGGTCCATAGGTTAGGCTTCATATGTTTTCTTTTACATTTTTTTCTTCTATTTCTACCTGGTAACCCTGCTTATAACACAATATGTCCTTGAATGGCTAAGGCAAGCCATAAACAGTTTGAATCTTGGCCGGTTCAGCAGGAACCGCCTGAAATTCAAACCGTGTATAAGCAGGCTGAATGTACCAAGTTGATCGATAGATCAACTTAGGTACAACCAGTATGCCTGGTTTTACTTGAGATTATTGCTAGCGGCTGCTATAGCTGCTGACAATAATCACTGTCTTCTCCTGACAGGGACAACCTCCCCTGCCCTCCCACTGGAAGAAGAAAATGGCCCCGCAGGCAGGATACCCGCATTAACACTGTCTGTGTAGCTGGGGGGAATCAAGCAAATTCCTTTCATGCAAACCCTGGTTGCAGGAAATAAATTCTCTGTGTATGGCTGTTCTCCGTTTATAGCTGGCCTTAGCCACTATGCCATATGTAGGAAAGGAGCCATATTTGTCACCCAGGCAAATCACATTAGGACTGCTAGGTTGCAGTTTTTAACTTTTTTGTTCTTGGCTTTAGGTATCCCTTAAAGAAAGGTGCACAAATAAAGTCATTTTATAGCATCTGTGTTAAGGCAAGAATTTGTAAAATTTTAAAATGTCTTACATGATTGCTTCTAAGTCTAGAAAGTTTTCATTTTGAGAAGACTCATATGTGTTTTTACATAATAATATAAATGAATGCTGAACAGTGCAAAGTTCAAAAGCATCAGCCCGTACATTCATGGTAACTTTCTCTGCAACTAATTTTTTTTTCACTTTTGAAACCCAATAAAGGGGTTTAATGTATTTGATTTATTCACTTTTCACTTATAGTCCCTTTAGGAAAGTTTTTCAAAAATGGTATAGCTTTGTACTAGAAGAATTCTGTCACCTTTTAAACATTCTATTCATATGTTCTTTATAAAATAGGATGGCTATAAAAATGAATGATCTTTTGTGATTTAGTCTCTGTGGGTGTGGGAAAGGTTTACATCTCTATAAAGCAGTTTAAAGCTTGTACTTTTGTAATGAATGTTATCACACCTTGTGGTACCAGCCAGAGGAGTAACAGACAATCCACTGAATGGCAAGTACTGCAAGCATATATTAATCTACTACAATGACTATATTAATCCCACACAGACATTTTTTAAATCAATTAAGATATAAATTAAGCAGTCTTGATTTCTTAAAATATAAAGGCATAGTTACATTGCTACATAGCCAGGTGGGAAAAAAAGCACATGCCTATTGAGTTTAACCAAAACACAAAAATAAATCAACAAACTTGAATCTTTAGAACCATAAATCACAGGTGATCCAGAGGAAGGCAAAAACCCTTATAAAGCTTGATCCATTTTACTCTGAAAATTACTCTTGATCCATTTTACAATGAAAACAATCTTCATGATCCCTATAAGCCTTGGGAATCCCCAGTTCAACATTTTATTATGGTGTTAATAGTAATAAGCAATTATATTTTGTTATTTTAGAAACATATACAGCCATTTGTCTAAGCACAAAAAAAGCACAAAAAAATCAAATATTTTAAAAGTTTTATAGGGTGAAACATGTTGCCAAACATAATTAAAAAGAGATCTGGGGTTTACATACACTACTATGATCTGTCAGAACATCCAGATCCTTCTCCTCACTAACTGACTCCAGATGTACTCCACCTAGATTGTTGGAGTACATCTGGCATGTTTTTAGCCCCCAAGTTCATAACCTTACATTTATCAACATTAAACCTCATCTTACAAGTTACCCATTCAAACTCTGAATCCAGGTGAGATTATAAATCAGGGACCTGGTGTAGGGACTTTATTCCACTATATACAGTAGCTTTGTGCCATATGCAAATAAGGAAATAGTAGCACACTGCTAACAACCTTAAACTAATTATAGTATGATACATTTTAGCCAAATTTGAAAATATAAATATGTTGTGTTTAAAAAGCAAAGTATAAAGGTAACTGGTCAGTTTAATGATTCAATGCATGTTTAATGCAGGGTAGAGCATTGTATTCCAAGCAGTGGCGGCTGGTGAAGTTTTAGGATGGGGGCACCAGACCCCACCCTTCCGTTTGACCCCTCCCACTTCTCATAAGCCCCACCCCTTACAGAATCTACTTACTCCTTCTCCTGTGTTCCACTTGCTTCCACCCATAGTATCAGGAGTATACAGCCGCAGCATCACAGCACAGAGTATATAGCCCCAGCATCGGAGGACAGAGTGTACAGCTCAGCATCACAGGACAGAGTGTACAGCTCAGCCTCACAGGACAGAGTGTACAGCTCAGCCTCACAGGACAGAGTGTACAGCTCAGCATCACAGGACAGAGTGTACAGCTCAGCATCACAGGACAGAGTGTACAGCTTAACCTCACAGATCAGGGTATATAGCTCAGCATTACAGATAGGGTATATAGTGCAGCCTCACAGATCAGGGTATATAGTGCAGCCTCACAGATCAGGGTATATAGTGCAGTCACAGATCAGGGTATATAGTGCAGCCTCAGTCACAGATCAGGGTATATAGTGCAGCCTCAGTCACAGATATATTACACCCTCCTGTACATATTACCCCCCTGTACGTATTAGCCCCTCCTGTACATATTACCCCCCTTCCTGTACATATTATCCCCTTCTGTACATATTACCCCTCCCTGTACATATTACCCCACCTGTACATATTACCCCCTGTACATATTACACCCTCCTGTACCTATTACCCCCTCCTGTACATATTAACCCCTCCCTGTACATATTACACCCACTAGTACACATTAACCCCCCTCCCTGTACATATTACCCCCTCCTGTACATATTACCCCTCCCTGTACATATTACCATCTCCTGTACATATTACCCCCATTCTGTACATATTACCCCCCGTACATATTACCCCTCCCAGTACATATTACCCCCTCCTGTACATATTAACGCCTCCTGTACATATTACCCCCCTCCCTGCACATATTACCCCCCTCCCTGTACATATAACTCCCTCCTGTACATATTACCCCCTCCCTGTACATATTACCCTGTCCCATTCATATTACCCCCTGTACATATTACCCCCTCCTGTACATATTACCCCCTCCCTGTACATATTACACTCCCTCCCTGTACATTTTACCCTCCCTCCCAGTACATATTACCCCCTCCTGTACATATTATCCCTCCTGTTCATTTCACCCCCCTCCCTGTACATATTATCCCCTCCTGTACATATTACCCCCTCCTGTACATAATACCCCTCCCTGTACATATTACCCCCTCTCGTACATATTAACCCCCTCCCTGTACATATTACACCCACCAGTACACATTAACCCCCCTCCCTGTACATATTACCCCCTCCTGTACATATTACCCCCTGTACATATTACACCCTCCTGTACATATCCCCCCTATACATATTACACCCTCCTGTACCTATTACCCCCTGCTGTACATATTAACCCCTCCTGTACATATTACACCCACTTGTACATATTAACCCCCCTCCCTGTACATATTACCCCCTCCTGTACATATTACCCCTCCCTGTACATATTACTGTAACGACACCCTGCGTATGAAAGGGGTTAAAGTCATTTAGGACATTTCATACCCAAACACAAAGGCAGCTACCGAACACTCCAATCAGCCGAACAAGGAACCCATACAAATAATCCACCCCAAAAACGAGACACGGCTCTGTCTTCAGGTTCCAAGCAGGAATCAACTCATTTATTATAACACATGGACACAACAGATAAAATAACTCAGAGTCTCTTTCCCCCCCACCCTTGGAAAAGAGGGTGGGTTAAACTGTCCAATGACAATGGACACACAGGTCAGGTGTGTTTAACATCTCATCAGTACACAGTGTTAGCAGGGAGAGCTGTTGGAAGAATCCCCCCTCCCTCCAATGCAATACACATCCTGTGATCAAAGACAGACAGACACAAACCCTCCAATGCAATACACATCCTGTGATCCAAGGCAGACAAACATAATAGAACATTGGTTTGCAGGAGGCTGGCATTCAGTCCCCTCCAAAGCCTCTTTTCCGGCTTGGTTTGTCACATTTCTCCCCTTTCGGCAGGAGACTAACACAGGAGGAGACCCCAGACGGGTTGACTCTGAAGTTAGTCAGTAGTTCCAGTCCTCTAATGCTGGTATCCACACCGTACCCCAAACAAAAATTGTTCCAAACAGATCATTACTTACCCAGCCGACCTCTGCCTCTCTCGGAGAACACACCCGCCGCTGAGGAGAGGCCTGGACTGGCCCTTCTCCCTGTAGTCTTTTCAGCCACTGGAGAGAAGACAGGGTGACTGGGCTCACGCCATCATGCTGTTGGGGATCTGGGCACGGGTAGTCACTGGGTTGGCTTCAGTGGGGCCTATCGGGGCGTAAGCAGAAATGAGGGGGGCCAAATCATTCCCCAGTAGTACATCCGCTGGCAAATCCTTCATCACCCCCACATTCACGTGTCCCGAACCAACCCCCCAATCCAGGTGAACACGGGCAACGGGTAGCCGGAAAATGGTGCCTCCGGCTACCCTTACGACTACAGTGTCCCCAGTGTGTTGGCTCTCTGGGATGAGGTTCTTCCGTAGTAGGGTCATGGTGGCACCAGTATCACGTAGGCCATTGGCTACCTTTCCATTAACCCGGACGGTCTGCCTGTGTTGCTGCCGGTTGTCCTGGTTAGCTGCTTGTACCAGATCAGCCTCATGCAGGACGCCCCAACGTTCTTCCTCCTCAATGCAGTGAGCCGCAGGCATGGATGTGCGAGGATTCCCCCCTGCTGGCTTTCTCCACGAGTGGGACTGCCTGGCTGGATTCAACGGACAGTCTGGCTTTTTGTGCCCTAGCTGTTTACACCCGAAACACCCGAGGGGTTGTGAGTAGTCCTGGGAGTTGAACCTGGGCTGCCGAGAATAAGTGGCCACTGGAGGTGGTGCTGTAGGGCGGTACAACTGTGGTTTGTAGGCACCAGCTGGAGGGGGTGCCGCTGATCGATAATCCACCCGAGCTATTGTCTTGACCACATGGTTATCCAGTTTGCGGGCGTCTGTGTATTCGTCCGCCAGGCGAGCTGCTTCAGACAAGGTGCAAGCTTTTCGGTCCCGGACCCACTCTCTGACTTCTGGGAACAGCTTGTCAAAGAAGTGCTCCAGCAGGAACAGCTGCAGCACCTCTTCCCCAGATACTGCTTGGCATCCAGCGACCCAGTGGGATGCCATGTGGTGTAGGCGGCATGCCCACTCGGTATATGAGTCTCCAGTTTGCTTGCTCGTCTCTCGAAACCGCCTCCGGTATGCCTCCGGTGTGACGGTATACCTGCCCAAATGTGCTTCTTTTACCAGCCCATAGTTCATAATATCCTTGTCTGGGATGGCCCTGAACGCTTCACTGGCCCGGCCGGACAATTTCCCAGACAAAATGGTAACCCATTCCTCTGTGGGCACCCGGTGTAGGGCACATTGCCGTTCAAAATCGGCAAGGTACCCATCAATCTTCCCTTCTGCTTCAATGAAATTGTTAAAAGCAGCAAAATGTACCTTTCTCCTTTCAGTAGGTGCTGTTGTGACTCCCGCTGCTGCAGCACCTCTTTGCTGTAGCCAATTTGCATCCACAGCCGCTATAACTCGGTCTATGATCTCCGCTGTAGGGTTAGGGCCATAATGTGCCAGTCTTATTTTAACCGGTTCAATACAGGGCAATTTCAGCCCCTTCCTTCCCAGGCCAATTTTTAGTTTTCAGCGCTGTGTCACTTTAAACGTCAATTGCGCGGTCGTGCAACGTTGTACCCAAAAAAAATTGACGTCCTTTTTTCCCCACAAATAGAGCTTTCTTTTGGTGGTATTTGATCGCCTCTGCGGTTTTTATTTTTTGCGTTATAAACAAAAGAAGAGCGACAATTTTGAAAAAAAACACAATATTTTTTACTTTTTGCTATAATAAATATCCCATTTTTTTAAAAAAAAAACGAATTTTTTCCTCAGTTTTGGCCGATACGTATTCTTCTACATATTTTTGGTAAAAAAAAATCGCAATAAGCGTATATTGATTGGTTTGCGCAAAAGTTATAGCGTCTACAAAATACGGGATAGATTTATGGCGTTTTAAAAAAATATATATTTATTTATTTTTTTAGCGCCGATCGCGATTTTTTTTCGTGACTGCGACATTATGGCGGACACATCGGACACTTTTGACACATTTTTGGGACCATTCACATTTATACAGCGATCAATGCTATAAAATTGCATTGATTACTGTGTAAATGTGACAGGCAGTGAAGGGGTTAACCACTAGGGGGCGGGGAGGGGTTAATATGTTTCCTAGGGAGTGATTACTAACTGTAGGGTGAGGGGACGCTCAAGGGGAGGAGACCGATCAGTGTTCCTCCGTTCTGGGAACACAGATCGCTCTCCTCAGAGCTGACAGACTGTGGATCTGTGTGTTTACACACACAGATCCACATGCCGGTCTGGTTAACCGGCAATCGCGGGTGCCCGGCGGACATCGCGGCCGCCGGGCACACGCACCGGGTCCCGAGCAACGCGGCGGGCGCGCGCGCGCGCTCCCGGCGGCGCGCGCGCGCCCCCTAGGCGCCCGGGAATCCCAGGACGTCATATGACGCCCACCCAGGATGGGAGATCCCATCTGTGGACGTCATATGACTATGGGCGGGTAATGAAGTGGTTAACAGCCCGATCAAAACTTGCCTCTTCGGGTGTCCTGTCTGTTATGCTGGGTCTTTCGGTTATGCTGGGTCTTTCCGCTCTATCCATTTCGACTAGTTCTTCGATAATGTCCCTCTTCTTACGGTTGTTGGCCGGTCTCCGGTTGTAGCTGTCCTTCTGGGCTGTGGAAATGATCCCACCGCTGCCACCAGTGTAACGACACTCCGCGTATGAAAGGGATTAAAGTCGTTTAGGACATTTCATACCCAAACACAAAGGCAGCTACCGAACACTCCAATCAGCCGAACAAGGAACCCATACAAATAATCCACCCCAAAAACGAGACACGGCTCTGTCTTCAGGTTCCAAGCAGGAATCAACTCATTTATGATAACACATGAACACAACAGATAAAATAACTCAGAGACTCTTTCCCCCCCACCCTTGTAAAGAGGGCGGGTTAAACTGTCCAATGACAATGGACACACAGGTCAGGTGTGTTTAACGTCTCATCAGTACACAGTGTTAGCAGGGAGAGCTGTTGGAAGAATCCCCCCTCTCTCCAATGCAATACACATCCTGTGATCAAAGACAGACAGACACAAACCCTCCAATGCAATACACATCCTGTGATCCAAGGCAGACAAACATAATAGAACATTGGTTTGCAGGAGGCTGGCATTCAGTCCCCTCCAAAGCCTCTTTTCCGGCTAGGTTTGTCACAATTACCATCTCCTGTACATATTACCCTCATCCTGTACATATTACCCCTCTCTAAATATTACCCCTCACAGTACATATTACCCCCTCCTGTACATATTAACCCCTCCTGTACATATTACCCCCCTCCTGTACATATTACCCCCTCCCTGTACATAATACCCCCTCCCTGTACATATTACTCCCTCCTGTACATATTCCCCCCCTGTACATATTACCCCCTCCTGTACATATTAACCCCTCCTGTACATATTACCCCCCTCCCTGTACATATTACCCCCCTCCCTGTACATATTACTCCCTCCTGTACATATTACCCCCTCCCTATACATATTACCCCCCTGTACATATTACCCCCTCCCGGTACATATTACCCCCTCCCTGGATATATTACACCCCCTCCCTGTACATATTACCCCCTTCCTGTACATATTACACTCCATCCTTGTACATTTTACCCTCCCTCCCTCCCGGTACATATTACTCCCTCCTGTACATATTACCCCTCCTGTACATATTACCCCCCCTCTCTGTACATATTACCCCCCTCCATGTACATATTACTCCCTCCTGTACATATTACCCCCTCCCTATATATATTACCCCCCTGTACATATTACCCCCCTGTACATATTACACCCCTCCCTGTACAGTTTATCCCCCTCCCGGTACATATTACCCCCTCCCGATACATATTACCCCCCTGTACATATTACCCCCTCCTGTACATATTACCCCCATGTACATATTACACCCCTCCCTGTACATATTATCCCCCTCCCGGTACATATTACCCCCTCCCGGTACATATTACCCCCTCCCTGGATATATTACACCCCCTACCTGTACATATTACCCCCTTCCTGTACATATTACACTCCCTCCTTGTACATTTTACCCTCCCTCCCTCCCGGTACATATTACTCCCTCCTGTACATATTACCCCTCCTGTACATATCACCCCCCTCCCTGTACATATTACCCCCTCCTGTACATATAAACCCCTCCTGTACATATTACCCCCCTCTCTGTACATATTACCCCCCTCCCTGTACATATTACTCCCTCCTGTACATATTACCCCCTCCCTATATATATTACCCCCCTGTACATATTACCCCCCTGTACATATTACACCCCTCCCTGTACAGTTTATCCCCCTCCCGGTACATATTACCCCCTCCCGATACATATTACCCCCTCCCTGGATATATTACACCCCCTCCCTGTACATATTACCCCCTCCCTGTACATATTACACTCCCTCCCTGTACATTTCACCCTCCCTCCCGGTACATATTACCCCCTCCTGTACATATTACCCCTCCTGTACATATCACCCCCCTCCCTGTACATATTATCCCCTCCTGTACATATTACCCCTTCCTGTACATAATACCCCTCCCTGTACATATTGCCCCCTCCCGTACATATTAACCCCTGTACATATTAACCCTGTCCCTGTACATATTACACCCACAAGTACATATTAACCCCCTCCCTGTACATATTACACCCACCAGTACACATTAACCCCCCTCCCTGTACATATTACCCCCTCCTGTACATAGTACCCACTATTATAGTGCAGTCACAGATCAGGGTATATAGTGCAGTCACAGATCAGGGTATATAGTGCAGCCTCAGTCACAGATCAGGGTATATCCCCTTCTGTACATATTACCCCCAGGTACATATTAGCCCGTCCTGTACATATTACCCCCCTTGTACCTATTATCCGCTTCTGTACATATTACCCATCATCCCTGTACATATTACCCCACCTGTACATATTACCCCCTCCCTGTACATATTACACCCTACTGTACATATTGCCCCTGTACATATTACACCTCCTGTACATATTAACCCCTCCTGTACATATTACCCCCTCCCTGTACATATTACACCCACCAGTACATATTAACCCCCCTCCCTGTACATATTACCCCCTCCTGTACATATTACCCCCCTCCTGTACATATTACACCCCCTCCCTGTACATATTATCCCCCTCCCGGTACATATTACCGCCCTCCCGGTACATATTACCCCCTCCCTGTACATATTACACCCCCTCCCTGTACATATTACCCCTGGTACATATTACCCCCTCCCTGTACATGTTACACTCCCTCCCTGTACATTTTACCCCCCCTCCCGGTACATATTACCCCCTCCTGTACATATTACCCCTCCTGTACATATTTCCCCTTGAGATCCCTAATCTGCCAACCTGTCAGTTCTCTGGAGTACACAGCAAGGACGGCAGAGCTGAGAAAAGTCTCATAACTACTATGTGCCAATTGCAGGCTTCCCAGAGAGAGGTCTGATTCTTACCTGGGGGCAGTCACAGCACGAGAGACGTCCACCTGGAGCATGCCTATGTGTAGGAGCTGGAGGACAGGGAGGAGGTAGGCTAGGAGGAGGAAAAGTTGCTCCGTACCGCCATAGCGAGTGACCAACACACAGCAGTGAGCCGGGAAACCGGAAGTAAGGCAGCAGTGGCCGCAAAAAGCACCGCCCAGTCTTCCTCCATCCCTGCCAATTAAAAATCGGAAAGGAGGCCACCTACGAATCAGTCTGGTGTGGGAGTGTTTGCGGGCGCACTGCTTGCGCCCCAAACTCTCCCTTAACACGAGCAAATCAGCTTTCCCCTATGGCTTTCCCGTAGCGTCAGAGGGGGCGGAGCCACCCGGTTATGCCCTGCCCCCTCTAACACTACAAGAAAGCCATAGGGATGTCCTTGTGTGTCAGAGGGGGTCGAGGGTCACCCGGCGACGTCACCGTGCGGCCCCGCCCTCAGTTATAAAAGAGCTGCCACCTGAGAGGATGGTCATTATGGCAGGTCGGTCGCGTTTTTTTTTCTTTTTTGGTTCATCGGCGGAGCAAAAGAAGAAGAAGAAGACTTCGTAGGACAGTTTTATTTTTTTATTATTAACCACTTCAGCCCCGGACCATTTGGCTGGCCAAAGACCAGAGGACTTTTTACAATTTGGCACTGCGCTGCTTTAACTGGTAATTGCGCGGTCATGCAATGTTGTACCCAAACGAAATTTGCGTCCTTTTCTTCTCACAAATAGAGATTTCTTTTGATGGTATTTGATTGCCTCTGCAATTTTTATTGTTTGTAATATAAACGGAAAAAGACCAAAAATTTTGAAAAAAAATTATATTCTCTACTTTTTGTTATAAGAAAAATCCAATAAACTCCATTTTAGTCATACATTTAGGCCAAAATGTATTCAGCTACATGTCTTTGGTAAAAAAAAGGCAATAATCCTATATTTATTGGTTTGCGCAAAAGTTATAGCGTCTACAAACTAGAGTACATTTTCTGGAATTTACGCAGCTTTTAGTTTATGACTGCCTATCTCATTTCTTGAGGTGCTAAAATGGCAGGGCAGTACAACCCCCCCCCCCCCCAAATGACCCCATTTTGGAAAGTAGACACCCTAAGGAAATTGCTAAGAGGCATGTTGAGCCCATTGAATATTTTATTTTTTTGTCCCAAGTGATTGAATAATGACAAAAAAAACAAAACATTTTTACAAAAAGTTGTCACTAAATTATATATTGCTCACACATGCCATGGTTATATGTGGAATTGCACCCCAAAATACACTTTGCTGCTTCTCCTGAGTACGGGGATACCACATGTGTGGGACTTTTTGAGGATTTCTAAGGGCGTAGATTTTTTATTTCACTCCTCACTACCTATCACAGTTTTGAAGGCCATAAAATGCCAAGATGGCACAAACCCCCCCAAATTACCCCATTTGGGAAAGTAGACACCACAAGCTATTTGATGAGGGGCATGTTGAGTCCTTGGAATATTTTATATTTTGCCACAAGTTACGCCTCTAATATATCATTTAGTGACAACTTTGCACAAAGTTGTCACTAAATGATATATTGCTCAAACATGCCATGGGCATATGTGGAATTACACCCCAAAATACATTCTGCTGCTTCTCCCAAGTATGGGAAAACCACATGTGTGGGACTTTTTGGGAGCCTAGCCGCGTACGGGGCCCCGAAAACCAAGCACCGCCTTCAGGATTTCTAAGGGGGGAAATTTTTGATTTCACTCCTCACTACCTATCACAGTTTTGAAGGCCATAAAATGCCAAGATGGCACAACCCCCCCCAAATGACACTATTCTGGAAAGTAGACACCCCAAGCTATTTGCTGAGAGGCATGGTGAGTATTTTGCAGCTCTCATTTGTTTTTGAAAATGAAGAAAGAAAAACATATTTTTTTTTCCTTTTTTCAAATTTCAAAACTTTGTGACAAACAGAAAAATCTGCAAAATACTCACCATACCTCTCAGCAAATAGCTTGAGTGTCTACTTTTCAAAATGGGGTCATTTGGGGGGGGGGTGCCATCTGGGCATTCCATGGCCTCCAAAACTGTGATAGGCAGTGAGGAGTGAAATAAAAAATTTACACCCTTAGAAAGCCTGAAGGCGGTGATTGGTTTTCGGGTCCTGTACGTGGCTAGCCTCCCAAAAAGTCTCACACATATGGTATCCCCGTACTCAGGAGAAGCAACAGAATGTATTTTGGGGTGTAATTTCACATATGCCTATGGCATCTTTGAGCAATATATCATTTAGTGACAACTTTGTGCAAAAAAAAAATTGTCTTTTTTCCGCAACTTGTGTCAAAATATAAAATATTCCATGGACTTGACATGCCTCTCAGAAAATAGCTTGGGGTGTCTACTTTCCAAAATGGGGTCATTTGGGGGGTTTTAAACTGTCCTGACATTTTATGCACAACATTTAGAAGCTTATGTCACACATAACCAACTCTTCTAACCACTTGAAGACAAAGCCCTTTCTGACACTTTTTGTTTACATGGAAAAAATTTTTTATTTTTGCAAGAAAATTACTTTGAACCCCCAAACATTATATATATTTTTTAAGCAAAGGACCTATAAATTAAAATGGTGGGTGTTTAATTTTTTTTTTTTCACACAGTATTTGCTTTTTTTAATTTTAATGCACTAAAACACACTATATTGCCCAAATGTTTGATGTAATAAAAAAGATGATCTTAGGCCGAGCACATGCTTTAAAATTGCGCACAAACGTGCAGCGGCGACAAACTACATACATTTTTAAAAGCCTTTAAACGCCTTTAGAGGTTACCACTTTAGATTTACGGAGGAGGTCTACTGCTAACATTACTGCCCTCGATCTGACCTTCGTGGTGATACCTCACATGCATGGTGCAATTGCTGTTTACATATGATGTCAGACAGATGCTTGTGTTCGCCTTTGGCCTTTGCGTGAGAGCAGGGGGGACAGGGGTGTTTTTTTTTTTAATTATTTATTTTGCTTTTTTATTTTATTTTTAAACTGTTCCTTTCATTTATATTTTTTTTATCATTTTTATTGTTATCTCAGGGAATGTAAATATCCCATATGATAGCAATAGGTAGTGACAGGTATTTTTTTTTTTTAAATTGGGGTCTATTAGACCCTAGATCTCTCCTCTGCCCTCAAAGCATCTGACCACACCAAGATCGGTGTGATAAAATGCTTTCCAAATTTTCCAATGGCGCTGTTTATATCCGGCGAAATCTAAGTCATGAAATACTCGTAGCTTCCGGTTTCTTAGACCATAGAGATGATTGGAACTGTTCTGGTCTCTGATCAGCTCTATGGTCAGCTGGCAGAACCACCAGCTGCATTCTCAGGTTCCCTGTTGGGACAGGAGAGCCAGAGAAAACCATGGAAGACGTGGGGGGGAACATACCCTCCCACTGCTTGTAAAAGCAGTCTAGAGGCTAATTAGCTGCTAGGATTGCTTTTACATGAAATCTGACCACTGGCTGAAAAGAATGATACCAAGATGATACCTAAACCCGCAGGCATCATTCTGGTATAACCACTCAAAGTCCAGCAACATACCAGTACGTTGCTGGTCCTTGTTGGGCATATATTGTAATTTTTTTTTCATGCAGCCTGTGGGCTGAACGAAAAAAAGAGATTGATCGGTGGGTATGCTCACTATTAGAATACCTCCCTTCATCCACCCACTTCCAATGATGGGCATACATGCACCGTTTATATATGCCGAGGCATGGGGGAATCCGCCCCAAAAGGTAGGAGCAAATTGCTCCTCCGCCCCTACTGCCCTGCTCTTTTTTTTAACTGTGGTGGTGAAATCACCTCCTACAGCGCTGGAGTCACGGCTTTATGTATCGTGGGAGCAAGCGCTGTTGCTGTCAAGATAAATAAATCCACGCTGCAGCTGAATGGTGTACCTGCTAAGCAAATGATGGTTAACAATAAAACAAAGTAACATTAGAGTATAACAGTATAACAGTAAGACTTACCAAACCTGCAAAGCAAATGCTAAAAAAAATAGTAAAAAATAAAAATTTTTTTAACGCAACCTGTGCCTAAAATATATATATATATATATATATATATGCCGAAGCATGGGGGCATCCACCTGCAAAAGTTAGGAGCAAATCTCTCCTCCGCCCCTGCTGCCCCCATGCTTCGGCATATATGCTGAAGTATGTAACTGTGGTGGTGAAATCACCTCCGACAGCACTGGAGTCAAGGCTTTATGTATCGTGGGAGCAAACGCTGTTGCTGTCAAGATACATAAATCTGCGCTGCAGCTGAATGGCGTACCTGAAAACAAAAAAACGGTTAACAAGAAAACACAGTAAACAGTAAAGTATAAAAAAAATACATACCTGAAAAGCAAACAGGATAAAACATGATAACAATAGAACATTGCGGAATAGAATACAGTAAAAAAGAGCAGAACAATAGAGAGAATAGAGAGAGAGAGAATAATAAAATGACAAATATTTTATTTATTTTTTTTACTTTTTTTGTTTTTACACTTTTTTTTGTAACTAACTTTTGTAACTGTAACCGGTTGCAGGTTCAGGTCTCTCAAAATGCGATGGCGTCTTGGGAGACCCTGTGAAAGTGTGCCTAGTCTGTGCAATGCTGTACCCTACGCTAAAACTCCACTAGTGTATGGTAGCGGTCAAAACATTCACCAATGGAAAGACCAGGATTGTCAGGACAGGAGGGACAATAATAGCGGGTGTCACGCCTATATCCGCGCTTTCTGTAGACACAACATTTTCTTTGGGGGGCTCGTTGGGTAGGGGTACGCGGGAGGACATAAGGAAAATGCCTCTCATGCAGCCGGTTTACTGCATTTGGTTGGGGATGGTGAGGTGGAGCACCGTCTGGAAACAGAAGGGCTCTGACGATCTCTTCCTGGAATTTAGGGAAGGATCCAGTCCGTCCTGAAGCTCTGTATAGCACATGAGCGTTCAGCAAAGCCAATTGAAATAAATAAACAGACACTTTTTTATACCAGCGTCTGGCCTTATGGGCAACTAGGTACGGCGCCAACAACTGGTAATTGATGCAAGATGATCCCAGGAGAGCTGCTGCACAAGAAAGATCACAGTCCTAGAAGATGTGACCACAAGGAGCCAGTCTAACTTCTCCCGGACATGGTGCTGGAGGCTGTGGTGAATAGAGGATCCATGTGGACGCTCTGACTGGATACAGGAGCCCATATACCTTTACTGATACATGCCTGTCACCCCTGCAGGGGTACCAAGAGCTGGATGTGACCACAAGGAGCCGGTGTAACTTCTCCCGGACATGGTGCTGGAGGCTGTGGTGAATAGAGGATCCATGTGGATGCTCTGACCGGATACAGGAGCCCATCTACCTTTACTGATTCATGCCTGTCACCCCTGCAGGGGTACCAAGAGCTGGTGAGTGGGGACCCTTAAGGGGGATCTCAGAAGTCACTGGATTTTGATGAAGCACAAGAGTCACATTCCTGTATGAACATTTTGCCACTTTGGAGCTTCACTTTATTTTTTATTTTTATTTTTTATCCTTTTTTCATATTGTCACCTACAACAACAATTTGCTTGGTTTTTCACATTGCTGTCTTTTACTGAGTTGGACACTTATCACTTGGACTATTATTTTTGTTACTTATTTGTATTCATTTATTTTTCATTTTTTTGCTAATCACGGTAATTTTCTGGTTGCTAATATTTGGTGCTAGCAGGGGAACATCTTGGCCTTTTCCCCATGTATTAACATCTTGGCCTTTTCCCCGTGTAGTGTCTATATCACGGCTAGTGTTATTATATATTAGTTGCAATACCAGGAATTTATATATATCCACTTATATACGTTTATTGGGATATTTATACGTACATTCACTTATATATGGCACTGTGGCATTTATACGTATATTCTTAACCATACTTATGTTGTCACCCTATTACCTTAGGTGGTTTATAGCAAGGCACACACAGGTGTTAATTGGATTTATTTAGGATTCCACCCACATCAGTTTAGGGAATGCCAATTACTCCTTATCTCTTTTTTCTATTTCATTTTATCCTTCCTTTTAGGGGGTGTAATTAGGAGAGGCTGCATACCTCTTGGAATTCATTTTATATTTTTTCTAACTGGTCATTGAGATCCACCCCTCGCATATTTTGGTTATATTCGTGGACACAGAGGGGTTTCTCAACAACACCAGTCTCCGTAGTAATTTGGACCATCGTGTCTGCATGAAGGGAGGTAAGAATGAAAACATTCTTATTATCCCTCCACTTCATAGCGAGCAAGTTATTACACTTCAAGCAGGCTCTCTCCCCCAGCCTAAGATGGGAATCTACAAGCCGCTGGGGAAAGCCCCGGCGATTAGATCGCACAGTGCCACATGGTCCAATCTGATGATCAAAAAGGTGACTAAAAAGTGGCACGCTCGTGTAATAATTGTCCACATATAAGTGGTACCCCTTTCTGAATAAGGGTGACACCAAGTCCCACACAATCTTGCCAGCGCTTCCTATGTAGTCAGGACAGTTTGTCGGCTCTACGTGGCTATCTTTTCCCTCGTAAACCATAAAACTACATGTATAGCCTGTGGCCCTGTCACAGAGCTTATACATCTTGACCCTGTATCTGGCACGCTTGCTGGGAAGGTACTGTTTGAATGACAAGCGGCCAGAAAACTTAATCAGGGACTCATCAACGCAGACAACTTGATGGGGAGTAAACAAGTCTGCAAAACGTTGGTTGAAGTGGTTTACGAGGGGCGAAATTTTGTAGAGCCGATCGTATCCAATGTCTCCACGAGGACGACAGAGTTCATTGTTGTTGAAGTGCATGAATTGCAAAATCTGCTCGTATCCTGCCCTGGCCATGGAAGCAGAGAACACAGGCATATGGTACATTGGGTCTGTGGACCAATATGACCACAATGTACTCATTTTAACTATGCCCATGTTCAGGGATAGGCCCAGAAAGGTCTTAAATTCGGAGACCGTAATTGGTCTCCAATCTCTGTCAAGGGAGGACTGGGGATAGTGGCGATGTGTTGACCAGCGTACAAATTGCTTTGGTCCACAATAGATCTATAGAGATCTTCGGTGAAAAACAGCAAATAGAAATCAAGTGACGTAAAATCAACTGTTTCCACCTGAATGTCGGGTTGGCCAGTGAATGGGGGAAGTACGGGTGCTGCAGAAGTGGTGGGTTCCCAATTAGGATTGGCGAATTCTGCAGGAAGGACACTATGGGCACGATGGGCCTGTCTTTGTCTTCTTGGTGGCAGTGGGACACTACTTGTGCTTGCCACCTCACCAGCTTAAACTGCACTTATGGGACTCGCCACATCACCACATGTTACTGCAGTGCTGGATGTATGAACAGGATGTACTAGGCCGCTGGTGCTTGCCAGTTCACCAGAAGGAATAGCAGCGCTAGTACTTCTCTGCTCCATACGAGAGCCATGCGGTTCTTGCACCTCAACAGCAAAAGAAGAAGATTGGGGTCTGGTACGGTTGACCTTGGCAGGGACCACAACTCTGTCGTCAGAGCTATCTGTCATGGAGCTGCTGCTGTCTACAGATTCGTTTTCTGAGCCTGAATCTGACAGATGAGTGACTTCCTCTTCACTATCTGTCATGCTCAGAAATGTGTAGGCCTCTTCACTAGTGTACCTTCGATTTGCCATTTTGGGCTCTAAATTTAGTGGTACACTAGTGAGACTCACAGGTGAAAAAGCTTCTAGAATGTTAGCGACTGTATCAAAACGCTACCAAAAAAACTGTTAGCGATCGCAGGGATCAGGCCTGACTCTGCGAACGCTGCAGTTATGTGTTTAGTGTTTTGTAGGTGACAGTGATCGATCGATACTGCACTTGGGTGGGCTGGGCTGGGCGGAGGGGCAAAACACAGGTGCTAGCAGGTATCTGGGCTGATCCCACTAACACTGCGTTTTTGGGGACCCTAAACTGCTGGGGACGCTAGTATAGATCTGATCAGATCAGATATTGATCCAATCAGATACTATACCACTAAGGGAGGTGTATGCTGCGTGCGTGGGTGTTAGCAGTACTGGCACTAACCTGACGCTAGCTGGGGTGACGAAGACCCTATCTGACCCTAAAACTTAACTTATATCACCGCCGGGCGATCAGGGGGTTAAACCTTTATTAGGTAATAAACGCCGGGTGCCCTGAAACTATAAAAAAAAAACAATTAACCAGTGTCACCCGTAACAGTTATACGGTGATCACTGGGGAAAGGGTTAACTAGGGGGCAATCAGGGGGTTAAAACCTTTACTAGGTAGTATATGGGGGTCCCTGACGCTATAAAAAGCTGATGGCAAACCTAAATACTTACCTCCCTAACTAGCATCACCTGTGACACTAATACAGCGATCAGAAAAATGATCGCTTAGTGACACTGGTGATGGGGGGTGATCACGGGGTTAAACCTTTATTAGGGGGGGTTAGGGGGGTACCCTAGACCTAAAGGGGCCTAACACCAACTGCCCTACCACTTATAACTGTCATAAATGACACCAATGCAATAATCAGAAAAAAAAAACTGCTATTGGTGTCACTGTGACAGGGATGCAGGGGGATGATCGGGGGTGACTTGGGGGTGAAATGTGTGCCTGAGTGTTCTACTGTAAGTGTTGTGTTGGTGCAGACTTACTTGATGTCTTCTCTCCTCAGAAGCCGGAACGAAAAGGCTTCACGAGGAGAGATGACATCACTTCCTCTGCCGCTGTTTACATTACAGAGGCAGAGGAAGCATTTCATTCATCAGGAATGATCGCAAGGGGTGGCCACGAATAGATGGCCTCCCCTCAGCACGGATCGCTCCTGTAATGAAGCCAACCGCCGCAGGCACCGGGGGGTCCAATCAGACCCCCCGCCCGTGAGCAGGCAGGGACGTACAGGTAAGCCCTTATGCCTGCCCGTGCCATTCTGCCAACGTACATCATCGTGCGGCGGTTGGCAAGTGGTTAATAAAGGACTTGTCCCAAGCCGTGTCATGTCATTTTCACCATTTTCAAACTTTTTTTGTGAAATGGTAGGGTTACATTTGTACCCCGTCACCATTTCACACAGGGGGGAGGCCGAGATCTGGGGGTCCCCTTGTTAAAGATTCTGATAAGCCCCCCGCCCGCAGACCCCCACAACCACCGGGCAAGGGTTATGAGGATGAGGCCCTTATCCCCATCAACATGGGGACAAGGTGCTTTGGGGGCTACCCCAAAACACCCTCCCCATGTTGAGGGCATGTGGCCTGGTACGGTTCAGGAGGGGAGGGGGGCTTTCTCGCCCCCCCCTCCTTTCCTGCAGCCTGCCAGGTTGCATGTTCAGATAAGGGTCTGGTATGGATTTTTGGGGGGACCCCAACGCCATTTTTTTTAATTTTGGCGCAGGGTTCCCCTTAAAATCCATACCAGACCTGAAGGGTCTGGTATGGATTTTGAGGGGGATCCCCACGTATTTTTTTTTTTAAATTTTGGTTGGGGGTTCCCCTTAATATTCATACCAGACCCAAAGGGTCTGGTAATTGACTGTGGGAGAATCCCATGCCATTTTTTTCAATGACTTTTGTGTGTATTGCTGGGACCGAAAATTCATTATAGCTGCGAGTACTTTTAAATTATGTTTTTTCCTTTAGAAATGTCATTTTGCTCTCGGACTGTTCTAAACACGGAAAACATGCATCACTTTACAGACATACTATAGACAATCCCCAGGTAAAAAATTTTAAGGAATATTTCACTTTTATTGTTTCACTTTAAGCATTATTAAAATCACTACTCCCGAAAAAAACTGACGTTTTTAAAACCTTTTTTTTGCATTGATACATGTCCCCTGGGGCAGGAACCGGGTCCCCAAACACTTTTTATGACAATAACTTGCATATAAGCCTTTAAAATTAGCACTTTTGATTTTTCATGTTCGTGTCCCATAGACTTTAACGGTGTTCGCGTGTTCAAACAAATTTTTTTTCCTGTTCACATGTTCTGCTGCGAACCAAATCAGGGGGTGTTCAGCTCATCCCTTGTGTAGAGTAGGGACAGCTCATATAGTTTCAGTGTAGTGTAGTGAGACCGTGTCAGTAATCTTGACATTAGTTGTATAGCTAGAGTAGGGACAGTTCAGATCAGAGTGTCAGTGTAGTTTTAACACCTGTAACGAGCCCCTGCTCGCTCGTTTCCACTCTCCCGACACTCGTCTGTGGCTATAGAATCAGATTGCAGATCGCAACATCTGATGGTTCGGTCATCCAATGCTCCGGGATTCGAACTACAGCTATGTGCCGATCGAATCCAGTGTTGATAGCTCAGAACAAACACCAGGCAGGCTGTATCTAAGTTCAAACAGGAATCTCTTTTATTGAAAGGAATACATGCTCTTTTATAGAGTAAAAGAGGAGGTGCATACCTCCTCCTCATATTACTCTGAACATACACTTGTGACCAGAAACCTAATTAACATGGGCTAATTAACTAATCCCTTTAGACAGCCTAGATGACTCAGTCATGACCTTTAGGCCAGACTGGCCGTCTTGTAGATCAGAAAACCCAATCAACATTATCACAAATCAACACAGAACTCTTCTTGGGGTGATATGGACCTGAATCCAAAGTAACACCACCTCAAGGGTCCTCAGGCATACAGCTCACAAAGAGCACCATTCCCCCAAATGCCAGGGCCCACGATCGATCTGCAAGAGGCTAGCATTCAGTCCCCTCCAAAAGTCTCTCTACCGGCTAGGTCTGTCACATTTCTCCCCTTTCGGCAGGAGACTAACACAGGAGGAGACCCCATACGGGTTGACTCCAAAGTTAGTCCATAGTTCCAGTCCCCCAATGCTGATATCCACACAGTACCCCAAATAAATTTTGCCAAACAGAGCATTACTTACCCAGCCAACCTCTGCCTCTCTCAGAGAACATGCCCGCCGCTAGGGAGAGGTCTGGACTGGCCCTTCTCCCTGGAGTCTTTTCAGCCACTGGAGAGAAGACAGGGTGACTGGGCTCACTCCGTCATGCCTTTGGGGATCTGGGCTGACAGCCCAGCATCCCTGGGGTATACAAGTGGAGACTGAAGTCCCATCCACTACCACAGGAACTCCCTCTTCTGTTAGTTGAGGGCAGAGGCCAGCAGCACTCTGCCCGGTTGCCAGCCCTTCTGCTGGGGACTCCTCATCCTCTGCTCTGGCTAACTGTTGGGGCAGGAGGCTGGCTTCCTCCACTCCCAAACTGTGTAACTGCCATTGGGAAGGTGAGCCGGCTGCTTCCTTTTCCATTCCCTCATCTGGATGTTGGGACGATATGTCTGTGGTACTGTCTCCCAGGTGCACGGATCTTTGCTGGGGAGGAAAGACCACTTCCTCCACCCTGGCCAACTGTTGGGGAGGGACGACGAACACCTCCTCTCCCTTCTCCCCCTGTATCCTGATCTGCTGCTGGGAAGGGACCACCTCCTTCTCGCCCTGAGCCTCCGGAACCGCCGCAGGTGTAGGGCAGAGATCTTGGACCCTCTGTCTGGTTGCCAGCGCTTCATTTGGGGAAGTTCCTTGTAACTCCACAGATACTTCTGTTGGTGCTGGGCAGAGCACAGTGAAGTTTGGCCCTAATAACAGCTCTTCTTCTGCTGGAGGCTCACCAGGTTGTTCTTCCTCAGCAGAAAAGTCTATCAAATCCCCTGTCTCTGCAACTGGTGTCTGGGGATAAAGGTTTACCATCTCCTCTCCGTGGAACCCAGAAGATGCTATCAGTGCTGGGCAGAGATTAGCAGAGCTCTGCCCTGTTGTCAGCACTTCAGCTTTGGGGATAGCAATCTCCAGATTTTCTCTGGCATTCTGCTGGACAGGCACATTCCGCCATCCAAGATCATCCAATGCAGAAACAGGTTCATCAAGGTCAGTCAGCACTTGCTCCATCTGCCATAAGACCTCCACGTCCCTAGCTGCGGGGGCAGGTTGGCAAAGCACACTGTTACTCTGCCACATTGTCGACTCTTCAGCCAGGATTTCAGAGTTGTCAACTGGTATTTCCTGATAGTCCCAGGCAAAGGGAGCCCCACCCTGCTGCTGAGCAGAGTCTAGCAGCTGTCTGTAGGCCATCTCAAGCTCCCATTCCTGAACGGCCAGAAACTCCAAATCTTCCTGTGCCCAGTGCACTTCCGAGACATTCAGTCTTCACTCTCTGTGCTCCATTATTTCCTCCAAACGCTACTCCTGATCACTCCCAAAGTCAGGGTCCCTGGACAGCCTCCAGTACAACAATCCCAGGCCATCGTAGTCAAAGCCTTCCATGGGGCTGTCATCCACTGTCCACGGGCGCACTTAGGCTACATACCACTGGAGGGCTCTGTAGCTCTCATCCAACCGCATTTCTGCCCGGATCAGCCTGCTTAATTCAGCTGTCCACTCCTGGTTCGGCTGTTCCCCCAATAACAGCATTCACACTTCATACTGCGACCAGTACCTTACATGGATGGAGGGGAGAACTTTTCCCTGGTTTCGATGCTCACGGGCTAGCGCTTCCTTCCAGAGTTCACAGCGGATAGAATCAAACCATCCTAGCAGGACCTGCTCTGATACTGGTCCTCTGTGCTGTATCTGCATCTCTCGCAACCTCCTTCTGAATTCCTCTTCCATGGTGGCGGGTAACTGTACCTCTCCTCTCCTGCTATCTGGACCTTGGATCCAGGTGATGGTTTGGATGTGTTCACGGCAAGGAAGCACGATCCCACCGGTCCCTCCGGGCTCTCAAGTAAGTCTTTCAGAGTGGCTCTCCTGCAGGCTGGTTTGGAGTGTCCCAGTAACTGGTGAGCAAATCCCACAGCTGCCAACCAATGTAACGAGCCCCTGCTCGCTCGATTCCACTCTCCCGACACTCCTCTGTGGCTATAGAATCAGATTTCAGATCGCATCATCTGATGGTTCGGTCATGCAATGCTCCGGGATTCGAACTACAGCTATGTGCCGATCTAATCCAGTTGTGATAGCTCAGAACAAACACCAGGCAGGCTGTATGTAAGTTCAAACAGGAATCTCTTTTATTGAAAGGAATACAGGCTCTTTTATACAGTAAAAGAGGAGGTGCATACCTCCTGCTCATATCACTCTGAACATACACCTGTGACCAGAAACCTAATTAACATGGACTAATTAACTAATCCCTTTAGACAGCCTAGATGACTCAGTCATGACCTTTAGGCCAGACTGGCCGTCTTGTAGCTCAGAAAACACAATCAACATTATCACAAATCAACACAGAACTCTTCTTCACACAATAGCAGAGTTAATTAACACAAACAACAATGGGGATCTAATTACTCTTAGATCCCATACTAGACTTATGTACAATAAACACATTCTAGCAGGCAACAGACAGACAGGTGGCTGGAATTGACATCAACATCTCCTAACAGTATTTGTCCCAGCATTATGAATCAGCCACTATTTCTAATATGGCAAATCCGGGGTCCCCAGAGTCTGTGTCTCTTGGGGGGATATGGACCTGAATCCAAAGTAACACAACCTCAAGGGTCCTCAGGCATACAGCTCACAGAGAGCACCGTTCCCCCAAATGCCAGGGCCCACGATCGATCGGAAAGAGGCTAGCATTCAGTCCCCTCCAAAAGTCTCTCTCCCGGCTAGGTCTGTCACAACACCGTCTATTTGATTGCATTACTGCCAGTTTAAAGCCATTTACTTCTGTGTACATTACTGCCAGTTTAACGCCATATAGTTTTGTGTGCATTACTGCCAGTCTAATTCCATATAGTTCTGTGTGCGTTACTACAAGTTTAGCGCCATTTACTTCTGTGTGCGTTACTACCAGTTTAGCGCCATTTCCTTCTGTGTGCTTTACTGCCAGTTTAATGCCATATAGTTGTGTGTATTATTGCCAGTTTAACACCATATAGTTCTGTGTACGTTATTGCCAGTCTAACGCCTTATAGTTTTGTGTGCGTTACTGCCAGTTTAACGCCATATAGTTTTGGGTGCGTTACTGCCAGTTTAACATCATATAGTTTTGTGTGCGTTACTGCCAGTTTAACATCAAATAGTTCAGTGTGTGTTACTGCCAGTTTAACGCCATATAGTTCTGTGTGCGTTACTGCCAATTTAACGCCATATAGTTCTGTGTGTGTTACTGCCAGTCTAACGCCTTATAGTTTTATATGTGCTACTGCCAGTTTAACGCCAAATAGTTCTGTGTGCTTTAATGCCAATTTAACGCCATATAGTTCTGTGCATAACTGTCATTTTAAGGCCATATAGTTTTGGGTGCTTTACTGCCAGTTTAACGTCATATAGTTTTGTGTGTGTTACTGCCAGTTTTTTTTTTTCAAATAACAATTTTTATTAAGCATAAAGACAAAGGTATGCATAGAACAGTAGTGTCGCTTATAGTTAAGTGCAGTTGGTAGACAGTCAATCCAATAAACATTGAGCTTCTGATGATAGTCATCCAGACACAGTAGTGGTATAATACATTCCATATCATCTAGGGCTGTCAACCAGCAAGTAACATCATTGGACTGAATATGTTTTAGCATTTTACAAAAAGAAAGAAGATAAAGGAGGAAAGAAGAAAAGAGGGATAAGAAGGGGAAGGGGAGAAGGGGGGGGGGTCTGGCCACAGGCCTAGGGCGGGTCCACCCGCCTGTGCCATTCCTCCCAGACCATGTCATGAGCCTCCAATCTGTTTTGTATCCTGGCTGTCATTTTCTCCATTAGCTCTATGTCCTTTATTCTGGTATAGAGGTCTGTTTGGGAGGGTGGAATCTGTTTCTTCCAATAGAGGGCTACCAGGCATCTCGCTGCTGTGAGAACATGACCTAGCAGTTTCTTGGAGTGTCGGGATATATGTAACCCAGACACACCGAGAAGAAACAGTTTTGTCAGTGGATCCGCGCTACAGGGTGTATTTGCAACTGCAGCCCCCCTATGTAAGCAAGGGACACTAACGTGTACCCTAAAACGGATAAGTATAACAAAATAGGGAATGGCGCTGTGCAAAAAGGGTGTATTGGTATATGATGTTTATCTAATGGTGGTGGTAGGTGTACCAATGTGACATGCTATAGGGGACACCAATAGGTAGTACCCTCAAAGTGCAGCACTATTAATCCCACATAAAAATGGGAAAAAATAAATTAATAAATAGTAATAGTGAAGTGCTAATTAATAAATAAATTAGTGGGTAACAATAAATATGAAAAATTACTGCTGTGATCTCATGTACAAAATTATTAATATTGATATAGGTGACCACTAATAATGTGCAAAAGTGTCAGGTGCAATACAATATTCCAGCCCCTGCTGGATGGTAGAAATGAACTGCAAATATTAAATTATAATAAAGGGTATCCACAGTCCTCTATAGTGAAAAACAGAAAATGCAAAACAATATGTGTAAAGAATATATATCCATTTACACACATACACAAATGTGAAGTCTATACACAAATATATATATAAAAAGTGTGTAAGGTAGAGGGTATCCACAGTCCTCTATAATAAAGTGCTAGGTATACAAAAAGTAGATACGTGGAAAAAATAAGATATAGGTATATTAAAAATGTGCAGATATTAAGACCCAAACTGGTAAATCATTAATATATATATATAAAGGTATGTCTCTAATGGTAAACCAATTGATAACAATATAGAGTCTCATGTGAAAGTGGCAAAAAAGTTCATGTGATGTCTTCCACCGAATTTCCTCCAAATATTTAAAACAAACTCCCCCCGATGTGATCCCACTCACCGGAACGCTGTACCCCTGCAGGGGTATAAGCATAGGATGTATGTACGCCAGATGCCGATCAAATCCAGGTGCCAATCAGATCTTTATATGTTGGTATCCTCTCAACCCGGATCAGCCACTCATGAAGGAGATGGGGGAAGATGACAATCCCCTGTTGTAATCCTATTTCCGGCCGGACATCCGCTCCAGAGTATTATATGTAAAAAAAGGGATTGCTCCACATAGCGTAACTCCATAAAGTAACTTTTATTTGTGGATGTTTAAACAATCCAAAAGGAACATATTGAATCCAAGGAAACGAACAAGTTTAAAAAGAGAGGAGGGAGCATACAAGCTCTCTATCTCCCCTAGCCGTTCCGGGACGCAGCGTAATGCACAGCTGCCGCTTGCGTTCCACCGGTCAGCTATCGAAAACCACAGTAGCAGGAAGTGACGTTGTGCGTGCCAAGATAGTCCCGCCTTACGCGTTTCGTCACACGGACGTCATCGGAGGCGCTGCCATCTTGGTCCTCTCAACGTCTTATATCTGGGTGCAGTACATGCCGCGGCCAATCCCGCACTAGATGCTAAATGACGGGCATCTTGTAGGTCCAATCGAAAAATTCGCTCAATTATGGAGACAAAGGCCAAAGACTCTACACACTCAGTATCATTAGACCGAGGAAGATACTGGATAGGGTCTCCTTGAGCGCCATCTAGTGGGAAGTTTATAATTCTTATAATTTATATGGAATAGCGGCCGTGGAGAAATGTAATTTGCAAACCAGATACTATCTGGTAAAAATATACATGTTAAATGACAGTCAAATAACCTAAACCCAAAAACCAAAAATGAAAAGATATAAATTATAATTACCTCAGGAGGTATTTAGGCAGAAAAAAAGTTTTTTTTAAAAAAAAATTTTTTTTTTAATTAAATGCATTAAAAGTATATATCTAAAAATATGTATATAAAATTTTTTTAAAATTAATATGTATATATATGAAATATTAACTGTACACATAAAGGAGACGATGCATTAAAAAAACTCTTGTGAAAAGATGTACAGAGAGGAGTACGTTATATAATCGGTGCTGGTATAAACCAGAGGCAGAAGAGAATATGTTAGTTTGCCAATAAATATGTTAGTTTGCCAACCAAGAGAAGAAGAGAATATCTTAGTTTACCAATAAATATGTAAGACTGTACTAAAAATAGTGATGAATCATATATATATCATATAAAAATCTTGATCCGGGTTGAGAGGATACCAACATATAAAGATCTGATTGGCACCTGGATTTGATCGGCATCTGGCGTACATACATCCTATGCTTATACCCCTGCAGGGGTACAGCGTTCCGGTGAGTGGGATCACATCGGGGGGAGTTTGTTTTAAATATTTGGAGGAAATTCGGTGGAAGACATCACATGAACTTTTTTGCCACTTTCACATGAGACTCTATATTGTTATCAATTGGTTTACCATTAGAGACATACCTTTATATATATATATATTAATGATTTACCAGTTTGGGTCTTAATATCTGCACATTTTTAATATACCTATATCTTATTTTTTCCACGTATCTACTTTTTGTATACCTAGCACTTTATTATAGAGGACTGTGGATACCCTCTACCTTACACACTTTTTATATATATATTTGTGTATAGACTTCACATTTGTGTATGTGTGTAAATGGATATATATTCTTTACACATATTGTTTTGCATTTTCTGTTTTTCACTATAGAGGACTGTGGATACCCTTTATTATAATTTAATATTTGCAGTTCATTTCTACCATCCAGCAGGGGCTGGAATATTGTATTGCACCTGACACTTTTGCACATTATTAGTGGTCACCTATATCAATATTAATAATTTTGTACATGAGATCACAGCAGTAATTTTTCATATTTATTGTTACCCACTAATTTATTTATTAATTAGCACTTCACTATTACTATTTATTAATTTATTTTTTCCCATTTTTATGTGGGATTAATAGTGCTGCACTTTGAGGGTACTACCTATTGGTGTCCCCTATAGCATGTCACATTGGTACACCTACCACCACTATTAGATAAACATCATATACCAATACACCCTTTTTGCACAGCGCCATTCCCTATTTTGTTATACTTATCCGTTTTAGGGTACACGTTAGTGTCCCTTGCTTACATAGGGGGGCTGCAGTTGCAAATACACCCTGTAGCGCGGATCCACTGACAAAACTATCACTATTTGGCTCCTGCGGGCACTAATTATAGATCTGCAGCTATGGACATATTTGGATATATGTCTAACAGGAAGATTGATGTAAGAGGGATTTTTAATCAGGAGCAGGTTAACAATAGTCAGGATATGAATGGGCTGTTGAAACAGCTGCGACACACCCTGGAAAAACAGCTAAGGGTGTGGTGGGACATTGTTTCCCTGGAGATGTATGTGAAAGAGAAAATGACACCTAGGAGATTGAGGTGGGATTTGAGCCCAAATGACAGTATTGATGATGCCTCCCTAAATGAGGAATGGTATTCTTTCTTCTCAGGTTGTGAGAATGAGCTTTTACAAAAAATAATAGCAAGGAGGCATTTTAAATTAAGAAAAGTAGAGGAAAGGATTACTGAGATTAAGAATCTATTACACCCCTTTACTGGCCAACAAGAATATAAAGATAAGGACAAAGAATTACAAGAGATTATAAAGAAATACGATACGGAAATTCAAACAAAGAAACAGAAAAAATTTAAGAGAGACGTTCTGGATTACGCCAATAAAAGGGTCTACAAGTGGCAAGAAGAAGTAGACGAGTTGAGTAATGAAGAAGACAGTAACTCTATGGACGAGAGTCCAGCAGAAGAGGAAGATATACCAGACAATACAAGACAAACCAGGTTTGAACACACCCCCATTGCCAGACGCACCGAGCTATCAGGCACACCCAATTACCGAACTAATGGTCCCTGGGTGAGGGGGAGGGAAGAACACCCCCCAGAACCTGGATATGGAAGATCCCCAGCTACTCCAAGATATAGTATCCCCACTCGAAATAGGTACTCACCCCTAAGGGAAAGGGGATACCATGGCACCTATAATAACCCCTATTCTAGAGGATCACCTAGGGACAATAGGGATTTTCACAGGGGTGGCCCACCTGGAAGATGGAAAGCACGACCTCCATACAGGAGACAGGGTTGGAAAGACCAACCAGAGATCAACAGAGACTTCCAGAGGCATTGGGGCCAAACCGCGTACAGAGAACAGAGGGATATAGGAACTCACGGACATCCACAACAGAGGAATTTTGGCACCTACGGACATCCGCAGCAGACAAGGAATGGACCGAACAGGAACCCTGGCAGAGGGTCAGATCAAACCCTAAGAGATACAGAAAGAGGTTACAGGCAAGAGGAAAACGAGGAGGAAAGAAGAAGAAAAAGGAGAAGAGAATATTAGGAGAAGGAATTTTTAACTTGAGTGATGTTGTTTTTACTGATGAAGAACTGAGAGTTTTAGATTTAGGATTAAAATTTGCACCAGACAAGAATATCGATAAGTTTGAGGTTTTTGTTGATTTGCAGAAATTTATACGTAAATTAAGAATAAAGAAACATTACGCCTTAAATAAAGATGAGAAACCAGCAGAAGAACCATCTTGTTTTACACACACTAGTCTTAGAAATAATTCGGTTTTTAATCCGAAGGTTCCGGGCGACCAGTGTATGAACGCCTTTAAGAAGATGGTGGAGAGTGACCTTGCGAAACTCGAAAGTAAGACTTCTAACAATAGGAGTGTGTGGAAAGCCATTAAAGAAATCGGAAAAAGAAAAGAAGTAGTCATACGCCCCGCAGATAAAGGGGGCGGGCTGGTTATATTAAGGAAAGAAGACTATGAGGAGGAAATGAAGAACCTCCTTAGAGTAGAAAATACTTATAAGAAACTTAAAGGAAACCCCAAACAACTTTACAGCAAGAAACTGAAAGCTCTCGTAAAAAAAGGGAAAGACAGAGGAATTTTAAATAAAAAGGAAGCTAAATACTTAATTTGCGAGTCCACCAAAACACCAGTTATATATTATTTACCAAAAGTACATAAACGATTGGAGAAACCCCCGGGACGACCGATTATAAGTGGGATTAATTCCCTGTTCTCTAGACTGGGAGAATACATCGATTGCTTTCTAAAACCAATGGTAATTAAAGGTAGATCATACCTAAAGGATAGTACGCAATTGATCAACGAAATAAAAAGTATAACTGGGGTTGAAGATTGTCTCCTCGCGACGATAGATGTGAACTCCTTATATACCAGCATTATACAAAAACATGGCTTAAAAGGAGTAGAGAAAGCACTTTATAAAGACGCCAATCTTAAACAAGAACAGATTAATTTTATTTTAGAAGCTTTAAAACTAGCAATGGAAAGTAATTATTTTTGGTACCAGAAGGACTACTATGTGCAAACTAAGGGCGTCGCCATGGGAGCCAGATATGCCCCAAGCGTGGCTAATTTATTTATGGACATGTGGGAAGAAGAAAATATATATAGAAGTCCACGCCCGGAGATTGAATTTTACCGCCGTTATATTGATGACGTAATTATAGTGTGGAGGGGTACGGCAGAGTCATTTCAGGATTTCCTAGGAGCAATGAATCAAAATAAATACGGCATCTCTTTCAGTGGGACATGCGATCCTCAAGAAATTGATTACCTAGATGTACAGATCTTTAAAGAGAACAACGAATTACACACTAGAACTTTTTTTAAGGCCACGGATCGCAACGGCTACATCCCAACATCTAGTTGCCATCATCCTAAGTGGAAGCAGAACATTCCGAAAGGCCAACTAATGAGGTTGCGAAGAAATTGCCATAGGATAGATGACTATTACACTCAAGCCGACACTTTGATTAAAAAATTCATTGATAAAGGATATCACAAAGAACCCTTAATGAGATATAAGGTGGAAATAGGGAGTCTAGATCGTGATCTCCTACTGAGAAAGAAGGAGAAAACTGACAACCACTGCAAGATGGATATGGCTTTTATTACTGGTTTTAATAATCAATATCGGTCAATTGAACACATTTTTAGAAAATACTGGCCTATTTTAAAATCCGATAGAACTTTGGTGAAGATACTCCCCAAAAAACCAAGATTCATTTACAAGAAGGCCCCCAATTTGAGGAACCAGTTGGTGCATAATGTGATCGACCCACCAAAACCGGTTAAGTTGTTCCCTGAATTGAAAGGTTTTTTCAGATGCCAAAAGTGTTTACCCTGCCGTGTAAGTAAGAGACAACCAAAGAAAAAATTACTCTTTAAGTCAAGAACAGGGAAAGAGTATCAAATCAGGGAATTGATCACCTGTGAAAGTACTCACGTCACATATGTGATCGAATGTCCCTGCCGGCTTCAGTACGTGGGAAGAACCACTAGGCCCCTCCGCGTTAGGATTAGAGAGCATATTAACAATATTAAAAAAGCCTTTCCAAAGCATAACCTCTCTAGGCATTTTGACGAGGTCCACAATAGAAACCCTACAGGATTAATCTTTTATGGCATAGACCTGATCAAAGACCACTGGAGAGGCGGTAACAAAAGAATAAAAGTGTCCCAGAATGAAACTAAGTGGATATATCGCCTAGGGAGCCTTGTTCCCAGAGGGTTAAATGTGGACATTGATCTGAATTGTTTTTTATCTAATTTTTAAATTGTAGATTTTATATATGCCCCTAACCCACTCCCATAATCGGTTCTGAAGTGCCCCTTACTCAATTAAATAGGTGGAATCTATACGTGCCCCTACCCTATCCCCTGATTTCCCGAAGATTTCAAGATTTTTATATGATATATATATGATTCATCACTATTTTTAGTACAGTCTTACATATTTATTGGTAAACTAAGATATTCTCTTCTTCTCTTGGTTGGCAAACTAACATATTTATTGGCAAACTAACATATTCTCTTCTGCCTCTGGTTTATACCAGCACCGATTATATAACGTACTCCTCTCTGTACATCTTTTCACAAGAGTTTTTTTAATGCATCGTCTTCTTTATGTGTACAGTTAATATTTCATATATATACATATTAATTTTAAAAAATTTTTATATACATATTTTTAGATATATACTTTTAATGCATTTAATTAAAAAAAAATTTTTAAAAAAAAAACTTTTTTCTGCCTAAATACCTCCTGAGGTAATTATAATTTATATCTTTTCATTTTTGGTTTTTGGGTTTAGGTTATTTGACTGTCATTTAACATGTATATTTTTACCAGATAGTATCTGGTTTGCAAATTACATTTCTCCACGGCCGCTATTCCATATAAATTATAAGAATTATAAACTTCCCACTAGAGGGCGCTCAAGGAGACCCTATCCAGTATCTTCCTCGGTCTAATGATACTGAGTGTGTAGAGTCTTTGGCCTTTGTCTCCATAATTGAGCGAATTTTTCGATTGGACCTACAAGATGCCCGTCATTTAGCATCTAGTGCGGGATTGGCCGCGGCATGTACTGCACCCAGATATAAGACGTTGAGAGGACCAAGATGGCAGCGCCTCCGATGACGTCCGTGTGACGAAACGCGTAAGGCGGGACTATCTTGGCACGCACAACGTCACTTCCTGCTACTGTGGTTTTCGATAGCTGACCGGTGGAACGCAAGCGGCAGCTGTGCATTACGCTGCGTCCCGGAACGGCTAGGGGAGATAGAGAGCTTGTATGCTCCCTCCTCTCTTTTTAAACTTGTTCGTTTCCTTGGATTCAATATGTTCCTTTTGGATTGTTTAAACATCCACAAATAAAAGTTACTTTATGGAGTTACGCTATGTGGAGCAATCCCTTTTTTTACATATAATACTCTGGAGCGGATGTCCGGCCGGAAATAGGATTACAACAGGGGATTGTCATCTTCCCCCATCTCCTTCATGAGTGGCTGATCCGGGTTGAGAGGATACCAACATATAAAGATCTGATTGGCACCTGGATTTGATCGGCATCTGGCGTACATACATCCTATGCTTATACCCCTGCAGGGGTACAGCGTTCCGGTGAGTGGGATCACATCGGGGGGAGTTTGTTTTAAATATTTGGAGGAAATTCGGTGGAAGACATCACATGAACTTTTTTGCCACTTTCACATGAGACTCTATATTGTTATCAATTGGTTTACCATTAGAGACATACCTTTATATATATATATTAATGATTTACCAGTTTGGGTCTTAATATCTGCACATTTTTAATATACCTATATCTTATTTTTTCCACGTATCTACTTTTTGTATACCTAGCACTTTATTATAGAGGACTGTGGATACCCTCTACCTTACACACTTTTTATATATATATTTGTGTATAGACTTCACATTTGTGTATGTGTGTAAATGGATATATATTCTTTACACATATTGTTTTGCATTTTCTGTTTTTCACTATAGAGGACTGTGGATACCCTTTATTATAATTTAATATTTGCAGTTCATTTCTACCATCCAGCAGGGGCTGGAATATTGTATTGCACCTGACACTTTTGCACATTATTAGTGGTCACCTATATCAATATTAATAATTTTGTACATGAGATCACAGCAGTAATTTTTCATATTTATTGTTACCCACTAATTTATTTATTAATTAGCACTTCACTATTACTATTTATTAATTTATTTTTTCCCATTTTTATGTGGGATTAATAGTGCTGCACTTTGAGGGTACTACCTATTGGTGTCCCCTATAGCATGTCACATTGGTACACCTACCACCACCATTAGATAAACATCATATACCAATACACCCTTTTTGCACAGCGCCATTCCCTATTTTGTTATACTTAACCGAGAAGAAACAGTTTCGGGACTTTGGGGACCTGGACGCCCAGTAGGCGGTTCAACAATAATTGCGTTTCCGTCCAGAAAGGAGCTATTTTGGGACATGACCAGTAGATGTGATATAAGGTCCCCCTGTCCTTCATGCACCGCCAACATCTATCCGAACTAGATGGGAAAATGGTGTGGAGGACATCAGGCGTCATATACCAGAAGAAAAGAACTTTGTAGGCATTCTCTTTGTACAATGTGCATAATGAGCTTTTAGCCGCCTGGGTCCAAATCGTCTTCCAGGTAGATTCCGGGATCTCCTCCCCCAAGAACCTCTCCCAGCGGGTCATGTACGGATGTTTGCCGCGATCTGTGAAGTTGTAAGAGTTTAATATCCGATAAATATCGGATATTAGCCCGCGTCTGGTCGAGTCTTCCAACATCAGTCCCTCAAAGGACGATGGGGCCGAGAACTGTAGATTCGGGGCAATTGATTGAGCGTAGTGCCTAATCTGCAAATATCCATAGAACACTTGCCTCGGTAAATCACATTTTTTCTGGAGTTCTGTGAAGGACAGCAATCTGCGCGTGCATGGGTGCACCAAATGACCAAAGTGGAACAGATTCCTCGTCGCCCACGGATAGGACATCTGGTGAGTAAGACCTGCAGGCAGTCTGGGGTTGTAGAGGAACGATGTGAGGAGTGAGCTTTCTGAGCGTAGCTTATAAAGCCGTTATCATTTACGCCAAAGTGTACTAAGGTGGAGCATGGGGCCCAAAAGCTGAGTGGACCCCACCTTCACCTCTGCATTCCACAGCATGCTGTTTGGGTGGACTGGGGCCATCCATAGTTTTTCTATTTCTGTCCACTTATTATATGAGCGTTGGGTGAACCAAGAGGCCAGGGTTCGCAATTGGGTGGCTTGGTAGTATTTAGTTAGGTCAGGGAATGATAATCCGCCGTCTGATCACGCCGCTGTCATGACTGATTGTGAGATTCTGTGTCTTTTGCAGTTCCAAATAAATCGTGTTAAATCCGCCTGGAGTTTCTTCAGCTCCGCTTGTGGTATTGGGATGGGGAGAGTTTGGAATAAATACAGCAGCTTCGGCAGGATAACCATCTTAACAGAAGCTATCCTCCCTAGCAGGGAGATATGATGAGCCTTCCATTTTAGTAGAAGGTCCCTTATGGTTTTAAAGAGAGGAGGATAATTGGCTCGGTATAGGGTGGAATAAGAGGGAGTTATCTGTACTCCCAGATATTTCAGTGATGATGTCTTCCAATGGTAGGGGAAACAGTGTTGTAAATGTTGGGTCTCCTGTGTTGGAATATTGATGGGTAGGGCTTCTGATTTAGCTGCATTTATCTTGTACCCCGATAGGGATCTATATAAGTCAAGTTCGGCGTGCAAATTAGGGAGTGATATTCTGGGCTGGGTCAGGGTGAGAATAATATCATCAGCAAACAAGGCTAATTTAAATTCCCTATCTTTCAACGGGATACCGTGAATATTCGGATTTTTTCGAATGGACGCCGCCAGAGGCTCGACACACAGTGCAAAAAGTAACGGTGAGAGTGGGCACCCCTGGCGGGTTCCATTCGCGATTGGGAAAGCCTGCGAGAGGGCAAAGGGAGTTTTTACTTGAGATGAAGGGTTAGTGTACAGATGTCTGATAGCCTGGAGAATTGGGCCCTGAAATCCCATGCAGTTCAACGTGGCGAAGAGGAAGGACCAGCCAAGGCGGTCGAAAGCTTTTTCTGCGTCTAAACCAAGAACTAACGCCTCCAGCTTATTCCTGTTCGCCACGTCTATCAGGTCAATAATTCGTCTCGTGTTATCTCCCGCCTGACGTAGGGGGACGAATCCCACCTGATCCTTGTGTATTAGCGAGGGAAGTATCAGGTTCAGTCGCATTGAGAGGAGTTTAGTAAAGATTTTTAAATCAGAGTTTAGGAGTGCGATTGACCTGTAGCTGGCACATACAGAAGGATCTTTGTCAGGTTTGGGAATCAACGTGAGGAACGACCTCTGCATATCAGCGGGAATGGGGGTTTTCTGAAAGAAGGCGTTAAACATCCTACACATATAGGGCAGTAGAATCGGGAGGAATGCCTTATAATACTCATAAGGAAGGCCGTCTGGTCCAGGGGATTTATGTGAGGGCAGAGTTTTGATAGTGGCCGTTAGCTCTTCCTCTGTAATTGGAGCATTAAGTGACATTAGGTCCATCTTCTGTATTTTGGGGAGTCCACTTTCCTCCAGGTATTGTCTCATACAGTCTTTTATGTCAGGAGGGGGCGGATCTTGGGGAATTTCAGGATTATTATATAGGGTTGTGTAAAATTCTCCGAAGGCCCGGGCTATGTCTTGGGGGTGTGACAGGAGAGCCCCCTTTTTATCTTTTTTTTTTTTAAATTGCTTTTATTTTCCTTTTGTAGCAATAAGAATAATAACAAGGTTACATATTTTACATAACAAGGTGCATTTAAAGTGCATGTATCGCAAGCAATAAGACCTAATTCAAGCAGTGTATTAAAGCCCAGTATTTCGCGTGTCTTTTGTGCTCTATAGTGTTTTTAGGTGTTCACTTATAGGTACGTGTCAATATTTTATATTGTGCTACATTTATCCCCTTTTTTACCCTTCCCCTCTATCCCCCTAATTTCCCCTCCCTCCTTTATCCACTAATCCCCCTACCACCCCCCTCCCTTCCCGTATCTTATAAACAACACATAAATTAGGGTCATAAAAGGAAAAAACTCCAAGATTCGCAGCATATTGTATCTGTTTAGCCCCCAATGGGATCCGTTCCACCACTTTGGCTTTTACGGCACTAGCTAGATATTCGCCCCTGTAATCATCAGAGATTCAAAGGTGATTGATTCAGAGTAAATGGCGGGTATTCAATTCCTGCAACCAAGGTTTCCATAAACCAATAAATTTTCTATAGTTCCCTTTTTTAATATATACTGTCCTTTCTGTCCAGACCAGGGAATCCACTGTTTTAAGCCATTCCTCTATAGATGGAGATTTTTTCGAGAGCCAGGACTGTGCTATCAGCTTTCTAGCCTGGTATAAGCATCTAACTGTGGCTGTGATTGAGTTAGTATGACCCGTGGTATCTCCCACCAGCCCCAACACGCATACCCTAGGGTCCAGCTCCAATTTAACTTTAAATCTGCGGTTGATTGTCCTGACCACTTCCGTCCAGTATCTTACCAATTTTGGACATCTCCAAACCATGTGTATAAGATCCCCTGTCCTGCTACACCTAGGGCATCTGTCGTCTGGTCTGCCCCCAAATCTATATAATCTTCTAGGGGTATAGTAAGCTCTATGTACAAGAAGTAGATGTGAGGCCTTCTGCGAGGGAGAGACGGACACCAACTGTCCCAGTTTCAGTATTTTTTGCCACTGGGCATCCGACAGCTTTCCCACATCCGCCTCCCATCCCGCTCTGGGCCCAGCAGCCGCACTTTGAGGCAATATCTTGTCCACTAGCTGTGTGTACACAGCTCCAATCAGCCCCTTAGTATTTGTTGCTCTAACAACCTTATTGAGGAGAGGCGTTTTACTTCGCTCCATAGGGGAGGACTTAAATTGGGTACTCAGCGCGTGCCTTATCTGCAGATATTTGTAGAATGTGTTGTATGGGACACCAAATTCCGTTCTGAGATCCACAAAGGATTTCAGGTTGCTATCAGTATATAACTGCACCAATCTATGGATTCCATGATTTTCCCAGACAGGATGCTTTTCTATAGCCCTTAATTCCCCCAGGGATTCGTTAGACCATATTGGCGAATATTCCGTAACGCCCCTGTACCCCATAATCCGCTTAACTGTCTGCCAGATTTTACTTACTAGTTTAAATGTTGGTAAGTTTCTCTGGAGAGAGCCGGCCTCAAGTGCATCTACCAGGCACCTATGTGGGCTGCCTTCCAGCAATATTTTATTGCTAGCACTTGATTCGCTCAGGGATTCACAGCCCCCTAGGTGCTGCATCTGGGCAGCTAGAAAGTATCCGTACGGATGGGGAATTGCTAATCCTCCCTCCCAGATAGGGCGCTGTAGTGCCTGCAGTTTAATCCTGGCCTGGCCTTTCTTCCAGAGGAGGTCCCTAAATAAAGAGTCTATTTTTATAAACCATTTTCTCCCGATCCACACCGGGGAGTTATGGAGAATATAGAGGACTTGTGGTAACCAGATCATTCTGATCAAGTTTGCGCGCCCTGCCAGCGACAGGGGAAGCCGACACCAAATATCGCATTTTTTTTTAAGCTTCGCGAGTAGAGGGACCAAATTATCCCGAATATAATCGTTAGGATCGCTAGCCAATTCTATTCCCAGGTACTTTATTTTATCAGTTACTTTTAGCCCAAGGAGGCCGTCAGAGGGGGGGTTATTAATTGGGTCCATCTGTAGCAGTGAAGATTTGTCCCAGTTAACTACTTGGCCCGACACTTTCCCAAATCCTTCTACCAATCTTATCATTTTTTCCAGAGATGGGCCCGTATCACCCAGGAATACCAGGACATCGTCCGCGTAAAGTGCGAGTCTTTCTTCACTACCCCTCCTCCTGAAACCCTGTATGTCCGGTGCCCTCCTTATGACCTCCGCCAGCGGTTCCATCGCCAGGGCGAACAGGAGGGGGGACAGCGGACACCCCTGCCTTGTGCCCCTCTCCAATGTCTGTCTGTATACTCGTTGTTAATCTTTAACTTGGCTGATGGGTGGCTATACAAGATATTTACCCACTTAACAAAAATCGGGCCAAACCCGAATTTATCCATTATTTCCCAGAGGTAACCCCATTCCAAGCTATCAAAAGCTTTAGCAATATCCAGTGACATAACTGCTCTAAGATCCACGTCTACTACTGGGGTCTGCAGGTTCAAATATGCTCTTCTAATATTGACACTGGTAGACCTATGGGGAATAAATCCCGTCTGGTCTGGGTGAATCAGTTTGTCAATGCATTTGCTTAGCCTGGTTGCCAAAACCTTTGCAAGGATTTTGATATCCGAACAAAGCAGGGAGATTGATCTATATGAGGCCACCTCTAGTTGATCTTTCCCTTCCTTTTGAATAAGTATAATATTAGACTCTGACATTGAGGAGGGGAGGCCACCGTCCACGAACGCCTCCTCTAGTGTCCTCAGAAGAGTGGGGAGCAGAATCTCCCCATAGTATTTGTAAATCTCCAGGGGGAGTCCGTCTGGGCCTGGAGTTTTACGATTGGGCATAGCCGCCACCGCGCTTCTAAGTTCCTCTATGGTTATAAGGGCCTCTAAATTCATTTTGTCTATTGTGGTTAAAGTTGGTAATGTAATTCCCTCCAGTAATCTGTCTAGCGCGCCATTTCCCGCGAGCTGTTTCGTTTTGTACAGGGAGCTATAAAAGTCAAACAATATCTCCCTTACCCTCCCAGGATCCGTTACTATTTCCCCCTTTGGGGATCTGATCGCGGAGATTGTTGAGGACGGGGAGTTGGTGCTAGTCACTACAGCAAGCATACGCCCCACTCTTTCCCCCTCCTCAAAAAATCTCCGCCTCTGGAAAAGCCTTTTATTTTCAGCCTTTCTCATTGTTACCGCTTTATATTCCTGCTGCTTCTTAACCCATAACTCCCTTAGCTCTATAGTAGGGCGCAGAACATACTGCCCTTCCAGGTCTATAACCTCCTTTCTGATGCGGTCTTCCTGCATTTTTGTTTTTCGCTTTGCCCTCGCTATTTGCTGGATTAGGAGCCCTCTAAGAAAGGCCTTTAGTGCGTCCCAGACCACCCCCCCTGCCGCCGTGCCCAAGTTGCTCAAAATGAACTCCTTTAGGCTAGTAGAAATTTCTTCCATGTTCCCTATTACCTCTAACCATACTGGGTTTACTGACCAAGACCTATATATCTGTCTGTCCCCGGTGCACAACAGCAGTTTTAAGGGTGAGTGGTCTGATAGTCCCCTTGGGCCGTAATCTATTTTATGTACTATGGGGAGCACTTCCTTATTGCCTATGGCTAGGTCTATTCGAGATAGTGTGCAATGCGTCCCTGAGTAGCAAGAATACTGTCTGGCGTTTGGATTGCGAATTCTCCATAAGTCGCACCACCCCACTTCTTCTAGAAACTGCTTAAGCCTCCCCTCCTTTGCTCTCCCTGTCCGGGTGCTCGATGAGAGTCTATCCTGCCGACTATCAAGGACTGTGTTAAAATCGCCTACCAGGATCAATGGGATCCCTGTCTTGTTCTCCATGTATTCTAGCAGATAGTATAAAATTTCCAACTTGCTAGGAGGAGGAATATATATATTTGCTATAACAAATTCTCTCCCGTCTAATAAGCAGTGTAAAAAAATATAGCAGCCCAGCGTGTCGATCCGCGCACTCCTGCAGGTAAACGACACCCCTTTTTTAATCAATATACTTACTCCTCTCGAGTAAGAGGAGTAAACCGCGTGAAATTGCGCTTGAAATTTCCTACCCCCCAATTTTGTCTTAGTTTCGTTTGTTAGATGCGTCTCCTGCAAGCAGAGCAGATCAACACCCTGGGCCTCCAACTCAGATAGGACAGCAGACCTCTTATCAGGATCGCCCAATCCCCTGACGTTCCATGAACCTATTCCAATCACACTAAGCATCAATAAAAAAAAAGAAAAATAAGAAAAAGGTTTTTAGCAGGAGAATAAGTAGCAACCATGTTGTACGGTATACAGCGCGTGCCACATTCTAAATCCCTCCCCGGGGCACCAAGCTTCTTAACATTTATTATGGCTCCACTCTGGATCCTAGGCCTACCAACAGTGTTGAAACAATATTTTGGGGGCACGTGAAGGGAAGGGAGAAGGGGAAAGCCCCTCTCCCTCCAATCCCCACAAGCCCCCACTACTCTCATTTTTTCCGCATGCGTAAGTGAATAACCCAAACCCTTATTTAAATTACTACCCTCCCTCCCCCCCTGGTTCATTTTATTAATGTGTTTAAGTCCCACATGGGGACTAAGTGGCTCTTTATCCAGTGACTTTCCCTTAACCCCCCCATGCCTATTTCGGCTAGCCCTAAGGGCTTTTATTGTGACCCAATCTACCCCATGCCTCCCTATCACACCTAGTACCAACCATACCCTCCCATTAGCCTTCTCCTGCCCCCCACCCCCCCTCCCTCCATTTATATCATCACCCTTAGGGAAAACCCTAAGGTGGTAAGACAAAAATAGAAAAAAGCAAAACAATGCACCCCACAACCTTAATCGTGTACCATCCCACATTTAAGACTTTCACAGACTCTTCAACCCACTCTCCCCCCCACCTCCGGCCCACCCTGAATAGCAAGAGAATAATAATCCCTCCCCCAGCCCCCCGGTCCCATCCCACCATCCATCTTTTAATACTGCAACATTTTAATTTGTCCTCTTCATTCTCTTCTTTTGCAGCCCTCCTGACTTCCCAGGATTATAAGTTCTCTTTATGGTCCTCCAGCCATGCTGAGGCCTTATCAGCTGCATCAAAAAAGTAGACTGACCCCGAAGCTTCTACCCTCAATCGTGCTGGATATAGTAGGGCATATGGGATTTTGTGGGACCGCAAAGCTCGCTTCACCTCCAGAAAGCCTGCCCTTTTCTTTTGCAGATCCGGGGAGAAGTCGGGGTACAGTGAAATCCTGCTGCCATTATGGGAGATATCTCCTTTCTCTCTTGATTTTTGCATTAACACCACCTTGTCCTTATAGCAGAGCAGCTTAAGAATCATTGGTCTAGGGCGTCCCCCCGATGCGATTGGCCTAGTGGGAATTCGATGCGCCCTCTCGATGGCAAAGTAAGGTGAAAATATATCAGACCCAAAAAAGCCTTTAAGCAGATTTTCCATGAAAGTTTCAGGACAGGGACCTTCACTTCCCTCGGGGAGACCCAAGACCCTAACATTGCATCTGCGCATTCTATTCTCCATTTTGTCCATTTTATTTCTATACATTTCAAACTGCGTTTGTATATTCTTAAATTCCCGCTGCATCGGAAACACTGTGTCCTCAAGTTGGCTCAGTCTTTCTTCTATAAGGGCAGTCCTTTCCAGTACCTTCTGGAGCTCCTGGCTCATAGAGCGTAGTTCTACCTTGAGGCCCCCCAGTTGGTCACACAGGTCGCACAAGGACCCCTTACATGAGTTCACCGCAGCTAGTACCTCCTTTAATGTGGGCTCTGATTCAGTTATTATGGTGGGGCCAGCTGAGGCACCGCTGTTTAGTGAGGTTACTTTCTCCAAGGGGGCTATCTCTGGGCTTTTTTTATTTAATGCGTTTTTAGTACCAGCCGGTAGTGCAGCTGGAGCTGTTGACATTCTGCCCACACTTTTCCGCTCCCCAGGTGGCCCTGTCTGTGTTTTCTCATGAGGGAGCTGATTGCCTTTAACGGGGGTATGAGCAGGGGTGTGTGCAAACTTTTCCAATTTTGCTGCAGCTATCACTGCTAGGGGAGGCCCCCCTATCCTTGACAGAGCGAGTTGCCTGTGATGTTGTATTTTCATTAGACTGTTGGGGGTCCTCTCCCTTCTTTCTGGTCATCATTGGAAGTATTTGGGGAGAAAAAAAAAAAAAAAGGGAAGAAACGTGGTTCCAGCAGTGGCTTGCCCCTTAACTACTATGCAATATGTCCAAAGGCTACCACAATCCCCCCCCTGCAGCACTCCCTATGGGGCAGCCGTGACAGTCCCAGGGCCCCAGAAGAAGCTTAGTTGGACTTCTCTTTACTTTCTTTCTCTCCTTCCTTTCCCTTCTTGTCTTCCCTCTTCGTCCGCCGCTTTCCTTACTTCTTTACACTCTTCACTGCACTCTGCACTCCTCTTTCCTCGCTCCCCCTGCCTCTCCTTCTTTTACATTGTCCGAGACTCAATTACCAGCCACTGTAAGAGGTGTATGGCATGGAGTATGGCAGGATATAGTCTTACAGGGTACAGAATACTAAGAAAAGTCCTCCTCCACAACCCCCCGGCTTTATGGGCTAAGCCCGCAGGGCACTCATACCTGACCTGAAACTGCTTCGGAACAGCTCTTTTCCACGTGCGTCTGGTGACTGTTTGCCGTTGGCTGGAATCTACTGCTGTAGCTGTGGCTGTGACTGCGGCTGAGGCAAGAGAAGGGAGGTCGGATTCGATACTGGGGCTGAAGCAGGGCACTTTGGCTGAGACTCCCAGGTTTCTGACACGGGTCGCCAGCGGCTCACTCAGATCTCACGAGGTCCCCGGGGGTTGCTAGGCGTCCAGTCCCGCTACCACGGGAGGGGGGGCCCGCCGCGCGGCCCGTATGAGAAGCGAGCCAGGCAGGGCCCAGACCGGTACACGTCAGCGCAGTGCAGCTGGAGCGATGGGGATGAAAAGCAGCTGTCCTGGTCACGGCAGCCGACTGAGGCGGGAAGCGAGCATCAGAGGCCGGGTGACAGGTTAAACTAGCAGCAGGCTAGATGGTAGGCCGGGGAGAGTCAGCGGGGACAGGGCTGAGCAGCATGTAGGCCGGAGCTAGGAGGGAGCTCACACACACACCCTCTCACAACGGCATCCGGTCACGCCCCACCATGATTTCTCTCCCTCCCCCTTTTTATCTTTAATTTGGTGGGGTGTGGACATGTGAGAGCGCTCCGAGAGTTTACGCGCCAGGATGGTATGGGCCTTATTCCCTTTATCGTAATATGTTTGTCTTAATCGAGTAAGTGCCTTCTCTACATGTCCTAACGCCAAGTCTCGGAGGGTGTTTCTGAGGCAGACCACTTTTTTAAGAAGGATTAGGGATGGTGATACCTGCAGGCGGAGTTCTAGAGTCTTAAGGTCTCTCTCAGCTTGAATTTTGGATGCCAGCGCATTCTTCTTCATAGCCGAAGAGATCGCTATACACCGTCCCCTGAGGACTGCCTTGTGAGCCTCCCATAGAATGGGTAGGGAGACTTCAGGGGTGTTATTTTCTAAGAAGTAGTTCTGCAAAGTTGTCTCTAATTCCGATCTGGACGGGATGTGTTGTAGGAGGAAGTTGTTTAGCTGCCAATTACTGGGTTTGCGAGTGGGGATGCCTATTTCTAGTGATATAAGAACTGGAGCGTGGTCGGACCAAGAAATGGGGAGTATCCGGGCGGTTTTGGTGGCGCGTAAGGTGTTATTGTTAACGAAGAAATAGTCTAAGCGGGAATGCATGTGGTGAGGGGCAGAATAAAATGTGTATTGCCTATCTCCTGGGTGTAGAGCCCTCCATGTATCGAATAAAGCATGGCGCCTGGTTAGTTGATGAAACAACTTGGAATCACGGGCGGCCCGAGTCTGATGGGTTGTGGGATTAATCACATGGCGGTCTAGACCTACCAAGTGCACTAGGTTGAAATCAAATAATCATTGGGCTGCCTAAACAGGCGTGCAAGGACCCTGGACAGGAAATGTATTTGATGGATGTTGGGTGCGTAGATATTGCAGAAAGTTACCGCCTGTGTTTGCCACTGACCTCTCAGAATTATATAATGTCCTCCCGGGTCGACGAAGGATTCGGAGCATTTAAATGGAGAGCCTCTTTTAAATAGGATGGCTACACCCGCACGCTTACGAGGACTAAAGGCCTGATAAATCTGGGGGTACTGTTTGAATGCAAAGGTGAAAGCGTCCCCCCTATTGAAGTGTGTCTCCTGCAGCATAGCTACATCTGCCCCAATCTGCCTGAGCTCCCTCAATGCGAGATGCCTTTTTTTGTTTGAGTTCAAGCCGTGGACATTAAACGATAAGATCTTAGCCATGATCATCAGTGTGTGTGTGCACCAATTTACTTAGCTTATCCAGCTGTGAGCCCTCTAGGAAATCCAGGGAGCGATGAGGTTCAAGCGTGAGATGTAGCCAGGTGACCGTCCCAGACCTGCGGCGAGCCATGAGGAGGGAAGGGGTGGGGAGGAGAGGGAAGGAGCAGAATAAGTAAAGAGGAGAAAAAGAAAGGAGAAAAATGGTTAGTAGCATATCAGTTAGAAATAAACATTTTGTTGTTGTCCCGGACAGTATATACCGCCCAGATTCTGATAAGTTCCAGTAGGTCCCCCCGATCGGGGCCCCCAACAAGGGCCCAGTCCGGGGGGGGGCATAGCGAACAACTCGAAACAAAATCAACCGTGTTCAAGTCCTCAAAACAGAGTGACAGTGGGGAACTCTAGTAGGGTTAACCTCTAGGGGGGGATCAGTGATCAGAAGAACCACTACTGACACGTCTCCAACAAAAGGGGGTGCCCAATATTGCTAATGAAGTGATAGGCGGGGGAGGCCTAGGGGGAATAACTTATAACTGCGTTGGGAGGGGCAGGAGAGGGGAGAAAGACAGTCATCCTTTTTTAGGCTTTACTTTGGTAGATCCGCTGGGGGAGTCCCGGTCTCTGGGGCGCTTAGTTGGTGGGATCTTCTGCCACACCATGGGAGGTGGCCTGGGCAAATCCACTAAGTCCCATTCAGGCAAGTGAGGTAAAGGGATCTCCATGGTGTCACAAAAATTTTCCAAGTCTTCTGGAAAGCGTAGCACTGCTGATTTTCCCTGCCGACGGGCAGTGAGGCTAAAGGGAAATCCCCAGCGGTATGTGATGTCATTTTCTTGGAGCAGAATAAGTAGGGGTTGGAGCAGTTTGCGTTTCTGTAAAGTTATCCAGGAGAGGTTTGGAAATAGCTGGACTTGCGTGTTTTCAAAAAGTACCTTTTTTGTGGTGCGGGCTTTGCGCATAATGTCCTCTTTGAGAGGAAAGGAATGGACCCTGCATATGACGTCTCGGGGTCTGGAGATGGGCCCTTTGGGACGGAGGGCACGGTGGGCACGGTCCATCCCAATGGATTTGTTTGTAATGCAGCGTCTGCATTACATGGTGGACGATTACCTCGGGGCCAAAACAGAGATGGAGAGCTTTCCAGCTGAGGATCCACTGACTTACTGGGTCATAAGAATAGACCACTGGCCAGAACTGCCCAGTATGCTATTGAGTTGTTGGGCTGCCCTGCATCCAGCATGCTTTCAGAATGGGCATTCAGTGCTGCAGGAGGTTTCTTTACTGATCATAGAACGCTTCTGTCCACAAACTCCATGAATCGTTTGACCTTTATGAATGAATCAGTCCTGGATTACCAACTATGAAGCCCCTGATGCTGATATCAATGATTAAGTCTTTTTGGGATGTGGAATCTCTGCAGGACTTCGAGGCTGTCAAGCTTTGAGGGTGTTCAATCATTTCATCTGGAAGAATGTTTTTGGTATGGGTTTCATGGGCACAATTAACATCCAAAGACCAATTTTTTCAGCACCTGTTTGACAGGTGCATATCATTGCAATTTTTTTGCCTTCATCAAGAGCACCTCTATAGGGTTACAATGGGAAAGCACCCCCAACGCCCAAAGAGTAGTTTTTCTGCACCTGTTTGACAGGTGCATATCATTGCAATTTTTTACAGTAAGGCCAATTCTTGCTTTCATCAAGAGTACCTCTATAGGTTTACGGTGGGAAGGTGCCACAACACCCAAAGACCAATTTTTCTGCACCTGTTTGACAGGTGCATATCATTGCAATTTTTTACAGCAAGGCCAATTCTTGCTTTCATCAAGATTACCTCTATAGGTTTACGGTGCGAAGGCGCCACCGACAACCAAGATCAATTTTTACACACCCATTACTTCTATCTAAAGTCAAAGTGACACCAGAATGTATCCAAAAAATCTCTAATCTTGTTCCCAGTGCACTACATTGTGGCCTCATCATACACACTGGCTCCCCAGCTGTTGCTGAGCAAATTAAATGCAGCTTGCAGGGAAAATTTCACATTTTTGGGGCTTTATAATTGCAAGTATTGCTGCATCAGATTCTAGACATGGTACAGATCTGCCACTTTTTAGATAGACTAAGGGCATACCCCAGGCACTATATTGGAAGGAATTTTTCATTTTTATGCTTTCATTTTAAGAAATCAAAAAATCACTGCTCATGTAAAAAAGACGTTTTTCACAAACTTTTTTTTTTATTAATACATGTCCCCCAGGGCAGGACCTGGACCCCTATAACCATTGTATGCCCAATTACTTGCATATAAGCCTTCAAAATTGGCACTTTTGAAGTTCGGGTCCCATTGACTTTAATGGGGTTCGATCTTCGGGTCTGAACTTTTGCGGTGTTCGAAAGTTCTGGTGCAAACCGAACAGGGGTCCGTTCGGCCCATCCCTACCAAGAACCAGAGAATGCTGAATCAATTGTATTGACCATTAAAATTGATACTTCATCATTCATTCCTGCTTATATGTTAACCAACTTGATACCAGTGTGTTATACCTCATTTCTTATCAGGCCATTTTTCAGTTTTCAGTACTGTGATAGTTTAACTGACAATTACTTGGTCATGCAACACTGTATCTGAATACATTTTATATTTTTTTGTAAGACAGATAGACCTTTCTTTTGATAGGCATACTGCAGAGCCGCTGATCAAACATAACCCTCTCAAAGTTTAACCATTCTCCAAGTAATACAACTCTGAAGAAAAGGGAGGTAATTCCCCTGAAACACGATGGCTCTACTTGTTTACTTTATCTTCAATAAACAACTATAAAATTCATCAAGTGAGACCTTTTTTGGACATCAGGTGCTTCTCTTAAATCACCAAGCCTTCTGCAAAGAAACCTGTCTGCTCACAGTCTTCTGTGGAATGTACACTGGTCTACTGTCACGTACTTGGTCCTGAAGCTGAAATGCTGAGGAGGCTCTTCTTTTGGTTGATTGCTCGGTGTCCATGAGGGTGGAAACAGGGAAAACAAAGCCCAAAGGAGCAGGGATTGCCAGCTGTGCCACAGAAGAGAGATGCAGGTGTGGAAATCTCTCTGCAGGTGGATACCTGATGAGGTGAGCAGTAGGACCCAGCAGATGGTTGTGCGGACTTCACACAGCAGGTTGCAGTGGTAAGTACACCAGATAAGTACTGCAAGCTGGAGCAACAGGCAAGTACTGCAGATAGGTACAGCAGGCTGGATACAGCAGAAAGGCACCGAGGCAGATCACACCAGACAGGGCAAAACAGAAGGCGTAGTCAGGGATGGTTGCAAAGGTCAGTGAGCCACTGGTTAGCAGACAGGAGATCAGAGACGTGGTCAGACAAGCCAAGGTCATACACATGACAGGAGACAAGAGCAGATCCGTGGAAAATCTGAGGTCAGAGACAGGAAAGAGACAAGAGGTAACCAAGGGCAAGCCGGGTTGGTAATTGGTAATCACAAGCATAAGCAAAACAGGGGAACAGGAAGCAGGAAGCTGAAGACTAGTCAGCGATGTCCATGTGCAACAGTCACTCTTTTAAAGGCCAAATGGGCGCCAGGATCTGTTGCGCATTGCATGCCTTTGTGCAGACACATGTGTGTCATGGCGAATGTACTTTCGCACGTTCACCTTCAATACATATGCGTGCATTCCTGCACAAACGGTCATGCCCATATTGGGAATTGCCCACTGTAGCAGGCCTATAGGCAACTCTTCTCTGGCTAGTCTCTTGACATCTGCGCAAGCACAACTTAATCTACATTTTGGTGCAGCGTCTGTGTGCTGGGATGATTGCACTACTGCACATGCTCAAGAGTAATGTCTTCTCAAGTCGGCTAAGGAGAACCCTGTTGTCTGGCACCTGGAAGAGGACTGATAGAAGATGCCATCACCAATGAGAGATGTTGGATTGTTGAAGGGAGGTAAATATAATGGAGTTTAGATATGCTTTAACAGAGCTTTGACACATAAATGTAATTTTCAAATTCCATTGGACTCAACTGAAAATAACAGTAATGCCCCGTACACACGATCTGACATTGATCGGACATTCCGACAACAAAATCCATGGATTTTTTCCGACGGATGTTGGCTCAAACTTGTCTTGCATACACACAGGCGCACAAAGTTGTCGGAATTTCCGATCGCCAAGAACGCGGTGACGTACACCACGTACGACGAGACTAGAAAAGGGCCGTTCTGAACCAAGCGCGGCACCCTTTGGGCTCCTTTTGCTAATCTCGTGTTAGTAAAAGTTTGGTGAGAGACGATTCGCGCTTTTTCAGACTCATGGTTTTCAGATCATTTTCTGCTGTTCAGTTTGTGCTTGTGGGTTTGTATCTGCTCTTCAGTGCGTGCAGTCAGTATTGGATTATTCTGTGTGATCTTGTCCGCTCGTTGCTGTTTTTCAGGTCGCTCTTCACAGGCCATGCTGTTCTTCAGTGCGTTCTGTTACTTCGTTCTGAGCAGCCGACCGTTTTCTAGCCATGTTGTGTATACGTACTCCTCGTAGAGTTCGTGCTGTGCGGGGGCTTGGTGTTGGGGTCCTTACCTTGACACAAGTCCAGTCCATGAACAGGGTGGGGAGGAGTTCATGGACCAAGAATTGGTTGCTTCAGCGTGACCAGTTGTTTCATATGCCTTTGCTCCGAGAGATCCGTGAGAATAATCCTGACGATTTCAGGAACTTTCTCCGGATGACGGACCCCGTATTTCACCGATTGTTGGCTTTGCTGACCCCCTATATCAGAAGGCAGGATACCTGCATGAGGCAAGCCATCACTCTGGAGCAGAGGCTAGTCGCCACCCTGCGGTACTTGGCAACGGGGAGAAGCCTGCAGGACTTGAAGTTCTTGACAGGCATCTCCCCCCTAGGCTCTGGGGATCATTATTCCAGAGACCTGTTCTGCCATCATTCAGGTCCTGCAGAAGGAGTAATTTAAGGTAAGATTTTTATCCTTTAATATCACATTTTATTGTATTTAATGTTTGATAATATATTGTATTTCTTTCCTCATCCCCTAATTACCATGATTGGAATATGCTGTGAATGTCCCCTTTGTCCTCATGCATGCTGGTTTTTTTATGTAATTTTTTTTTGTCCTTCATACATATTTGCCTTCACTTACCTCCCCAGCATGCTCTCCTGGCCTTATATTCACCTCATGTAGTCACTTAACAGTGTATTTTGTCAGCTCCATAGTAGTGCTTTACCCTAAATACCCCCTAAAATGTGTAAAAATGCGATTTGTGCTTTAAATTCAGGCAGAGTGCCAGAGGCTTTTTTTTTGGGGTCCCCAAATCATTTAGAACCCTCCCTCCTCCCAACCGCTAAGTCAGCTGATACCAATTCTCTATCTATCCTCAATCATTTATCTGCTGGCTTTGCCAAACCCATACACACTATACCCATCTCTTTTGTGGTCAGATGTATGGATGAATTCCCCAAAGCATGTAGTGCAAGGGCCTGCCTGTATACTTTCAAATGGTACTGTTTGAAGTTTTTGTATACTATTATTATCTTCATAGGTAATAGCAGAATGTCCAAATGTGCTAAAATGTGTACAATGTGTATTTATATCTTTGTATTATGACACTTCTTACCTGTCCAGTGGGCTGTCAATAGTGTAAGTAAGGAGGGGCTGGCCAAAGTAAGACACATTATTTAGGCATTCATATCTCTATGAAGTGGAGAGGGTTACCTGTCCAAAAGATCTCCCCCCCAAAATGTTGAAACTGCACTTGTAGTGCAAAGTGGATTTTGCCTTAGGAAATAACCCCCATTGTCACAGAAAACACCAATTTGAGCACAACAAAAGTTTTGGAGTGTTGAAACAATAACCCACACATTCTTGATTATCATAGTTACATAGTTACATAGTAGGTGAGGTTGAAAAAAGACACAAGTCCATCAAGTCCAACCTATGTGTGTGATTATGTGTTAGTATTACATTATATATCCCTGTATGTTGCGGTCATTCAGGTGCTTATCTAATAGTTTCTTGAAGCTATCAATGCTCCCCGCTGAGACCACCATCTGTGGAAGGGAATTCCACATCCTTGCCGCTCTTACAGTAAAGAACCCTCTACGTAGTTTAAGGTTAAAACTCTTTTCTTTTATTTTTAATGAGTGGCCCGAGTCTTTTTAAACTCTCTTCTGCGAAAAAGTTTTATTTCTATTGTAGGGTCACCAGTATGGTATTTGTATATTGAAATCATATCCCCTCTCAAGCGTCTCTTCTCCAGAGAGAATAAGTTCAGTGCTCGCAACCTTTCCTCATAACTAAGATCCTCCAGACCATTTATTAGCTTTGTTGCCCTTCTTTGTACTTGCTCCATTTCCAGTACATCCTTCATGAGGACTGGTGCCCAGAACTGGACAGCATACTCCAGGTGCGGCCGGACCAGAGTCTTGTAGAGTGGGAGAATTATCGTTTTATCTCTGGAGTTGTTCCCCTTTTTACTGCATGCCAATATTCTGTTTGCTTTGTTAGCAGCAGCTTGGCATTGCATGCCATTGCTGAGCTTATCATCTACTAGGACCCCCAGGTCCTTTTCCATCCTAGATTCTCCCAGAGGTTCTCCCCCCAGTGTATAGATTGCATTTATATTTTTGCCACCCAAATGCATTATTTTACATTTTTCTACATTGAACCTCATTTGCCATGTAGTTGCCCACCCCATTAATTTGTTCAGATCCTTTTGCAAGGTTTCCACGTCCTGCGTAGAAGTTATTGCCCTGCTTAGCTTAGTATCGTCTGAAAATACAGAGGTTGAACTCTTTATCCCATCCTCCAGGTCGTTTATGAACAAATTAAATAGGATTGGTCCCAGCACAGAACCCTGGGGAACCCCACTACCCACCCCTGACCATTCTGAGTACTCCCCATTTATCACCACCCTCTGAACTCGCCCTTGTAGCCAGTTTTCAATCCATGTACTCACCCTATGGTCCATGCCAACGGACCTTATTTTGTACAGTAAACGTTTATGGCGAACTGTGTCAAATGCTTTTGCAAAATCCAGATACACCACGTCTACGGGCCTTCCTTTATCTAGATGGCAACCCACCTCCTCATAGAAGGTTAATAGATTGGTTTGGCAAGAACGAATCCATGCTGATTACTAATGATGCTAATGATACCGTTCTTATTACTAAAATCTTGTATATAGTCCCTTATCATCCCCTCCAAGAGTTTACATACTATTGATGTTAGGCTAACTGGTCTGTAATTCCCAGTGATGTATTTTGGGCCCTTTTTAAAGGCGTGATTGTGTAACATTACAAAGCACTGTTGGGTGTTATTTACTAAAGGCAAAGACACTTTGCACTACAAGTGCACTTGAAACTGCACTTATAGTGCAAAGTGGATTTTCCCTTAGGAAATAACCCCCATTGTCACAGAAAACACCAATTTGAGCACAACAAAAGTTTTGGAGCGTTGAAACAATAATCCACACATTCTTGATTATCAATCTTTTTAATACCAGCACAATCACATGTGCATTTATAAAAGGTTTTTAAAACAAACCAACATGTTTGTTGTATAACAATTTTTTGGTTCACATTACTAAAAGTAGAAATGTCCATTTAAGGTAAAACAGGCATGTTTAAAACCAACAAGAAAGACAAAAATCTTGAACTTACAAGTTCAACTTTTAAAGAAATTGAAGGCAATATCAGACATGAGTATTTCTAAACCGTGTTTGATATTGCGTTCAGATGGGGTGAAGTCACCCCTGGAAAAGCCAAATTTTGAAGATGCACACAAATTGCCGAATGTCAACATGTGCGACCTGCCACCACGGGGGTTCTAGGGACGTGTTTTGGGGGTGCAACCCCTTCCTCCCATCTACTTTATTATTGAGGACCCCCAAAACGCATACATTGATCTCCCGTGATGGCAGATAGCACATGTTGACACACTGTGTGCATGTTCAAAATTTGGCTTTTCTCGAATATGTCAAAAAATGTTAGAAATTTTTAGATCCCAAAAAGCACAAAAAAGGGAAGGGATTTGGAGGGGTTTTAAACTCTCCCTAAAACATCAATAATGTTCTTCATTTTTTTTTTTGAACATCATTGATGTTTTTCTGGATGTTTTCCAAGTCCCTATTACACCCCATGATCTCCCTGATCAGGATCTGTGCACTTTCAGAGGTGAAATGACCTGGATCCACAACATCACAATGACCTAAAAAGATAGAAACAAAAACACACCATGTATTATAAATATGCCGGCATCCATCTCTTACCTGAGCCTGTGGTCGCAGACACTCACCTGTTGTGGTGACAATTTCCACCACGTCTCCTTCCTCCTCCTCCTGTTGTCTTTGGTGGGTCTCCACTTCTTCCTGAGGTGGGGGGTCTGTTGACTCCTTGGATGAGGGGTGTCCTCCGAGTCTTTTATCCCCTATGTAAAAAAAATAGGTATACTTAGCACACAGATATTTGATGGCAGAAATCGGAATATGAAACATTGCTTGGAAGTGGGGTACAATTGTTTGTTTGGTCAGAGTTCCAAGATGAAGAAATATTTTTGTCCTTTGTCAAGCTTGAATACTTTCCTGTTTTGTGCAAGCTTCACAGATGGAAACACCCCTATAGTATACACTGGAGCACCTGTGTGGGGCCCCCTAATAAAAAGGGTGTTCTTGGGTCCCACACTAGTGCTCCAGCGTCCAGATGTGAAAAATACTGCTGAGTGTCCTCTCCTTACACAGAATATAGTTTGCATTTCATTCTAGTTACAAACCCATCTACACAACCAAATTATTTTAAGAGAAATAGGCCATAAAAAATGTATTCAAATGCATATGGCCAAAACAATGGTGTTTTCTAGGCCAAACGAACAATGTTTCATATGAACGAATAATGTGTCCATGAACATGAAAGTTGCCATTTTAAACTGTACAACAGTTAAGAAAAGCACATGGAGCAGCACGAACGTAATAAAAATAAAGAATAGGAACACAGCACAACTACTTACTTTTTTGAAGCACTCTCCTGATCCTTCTGTACTGCACATGCTCCCTTAATTTGAGGTCCGACCACCGCTTCCTGAGCTGATCTTTCGATTGTCGTACCCCGAAATTATTCTGCAGACTTTTGACTACTTTCGCCATGATCTTGGCCTTTCTGACATTGGGGTTGGGGTAAGGACCATACTTCCCGTCATAGTCGGTCCTTTTCAGTATGTCGACCATCTCCAACATCTCCCCAAAGGACATATTTGATGCCTTAAATCGTCTCCTTCTGGACATTTCTGGCTCTGGGCTTTCCTCCACCTCCTCCTCGTTGCTGTAATTAGCACGCACCTGTTGTGTCTCCGCCATGTGCGCTTCCCCCACTGCTCCGAAAGAGAAGGGGCGGGGAATAGACTAGAAAGAACGTCAGGGGTGGGCGGAGTTTCACGCATGCGCAGTGTATATAAAGTGTAACACGCGTGCGTAGTACGTACGATCTGTGAGGGGAGGAAGGAGTATTGGAGGCGCCGATTGTGATAACGAAGGTAAGATCTAAACTTGGCCCTATACTGCTTCTAGATTGAGGCCTATATTGTAACAAGATTAGGAGAGTTTCGCATGACATTAGGGTTTGTCTTGTGTTGTGTCTTGCAGATAAAATGGATGGCTTCAATGACCACAACTTCCTCCCCCTGTTCATAGATAAATACAGGGAGCTGCCCTGTCTGTGGCAGGTCAAACACCCACATTATAATCATAAACAAAAGAGGCAGACAGCGCTGGAGAAACTGCTGGAGTTGGTGAAGCCGGTGGTCCCCACAGCAACCATCCCCTATTTAAAAGCCAAAATTGGTGGCCTGAGGAGCACTTATCTTAGGGAGCGCAAGAAGGTCACGGATTCCCAGAGATCAGGAGCTGCAGCAGATGACGTTTATGTCCCCAGGCTGTGGTACTATGAGAGACTGCAATTTCTGTCAGACCAGACTGGAGTCAGGGAATCCCTCTCAACCCTTCCTTCCACTCTTCCTTCCACCCCAGCTGAGGCTTCCAATGTGCAACCTGGGACTTCCAGCCAGGAAGAAGTGGAGGAGCCCAGCTGGAGCCAGGTATAGCATTCTTCTACAGATTTCTGGTCAATAAATAAATGATGTTTACTAGATGTTATTATTGATCACTAATTGCTGATTTAATAAAATGTTTTACATATCAATAGACAGCATTGGGCAAAAATAATTGGGACAAGAATGAAAAATGCTGGGCTCAGAATGATAGTCTGTTATATTTGTTAACATTCAATTTGCAACAATCATGAGGTGAAAATTGTGTGTGATTGATGAATAAAAAACTCAAACTATGTCCCTTTTTCATACACAGGAAGACCTCAGCAAGGAGGAGGAGGCTGTGGAATGCGGCAGCCAGGTGGAGGCGGGGGTAAGTGGCAGCCAGGAGGAGGCAGAGCTAAGTGGCAGCCAGGAGAAGGCCGGGCCCAGTAGGAGCCTGACCGAATCACAGGTTCCTCCCCTCCGCCTTCCAACCAAAAGATCCAGGAAGGGGAGTCACGTGCAGGATTCAGCACTCAGGCTGATTCAGGAAGCTTCTGTGTCCCTCAGAGCCACTCCCACTCCTGAAGAGGCCTTTGCCTGCATGGCTGCCACCAAACTGTAGGGCATGCAGGAGGGCCAACGCATCCTGTGTGAGGACCTTATTTATAAAGTCTTTACTAAGGGGGTGAGGGGCGAAATCACACACAAAACCCACCTGAGTAAGTTTGACCATCCTCCTCCTCCTCCCGCCACAACTCCACCACCAGAGCCACAGTGTGGAAGGAAGCGTGGAAGGAAGACCAGAGAGTGATGACCCTGGGTTCAGTCTGGTCTGGCAAAAGATGCAGGCTCTTGTATGACCACAGCCTGGGGACACAGATGTCATCTGCTGCTGTTCAGGATCTCTGGGACTTCTGGACCAGACTGCACTCCCTTAGATAAGGACTCCTCAGGCCACCAATTTTGCAGTAAAATAATTGATGTGTGCCTTGGGGGCCAAAGGCTTCACCAATTTCTGCTGTTTCTCCAGCATTGCCTCCCTCTTTGTTTGGTTCTGAGCCCTTAATAAAGGATTTTTTGTTTCAATTAGACTCGTCTATGTGTGTTTTCCTTCAAAAAGGACAGTTTGTTTGTGAGGAGGCAGGTACATTTCAAAAATACAATGTGAAATTAACAAGAGACACCAACACCATGCAATCTCCTTGAGATTAATTAATACAAGATAATAATGGTGTTGTGGTAACTTGACACACAAAACACACACAAAAATATTCAGGATGTAAAATCAAAAAATTAAAATAATTAACAACAAGATCAGGCTTGAAAACAATACAAACCAAAAAAAATTAAATAAATAAATAAAATCAGGCTTGAAAAAAATACAAACCAAAAAAAAATAATATATAGATTTTTTTGTCAGATGTGACGTATCAAAATATATTGATGAAATCACAAGAAATAATAAAGAAAGAAGTTTGTGAGAAGTCTGTTTGAATATGAGCAGCAAAACTACTTCATTCTTCTAGCATTATAAAGAAGAAGAGAGTGCGCTGCATTAAACTATTTAAAACATTGCAGCGTGACGAAAGTGCTCTATCCATTCCGAACGCTAATTTTACCAGACCGAGCTGTTCCGTCTCGGAATTTCTTCTGAGCATTCGTGGCACTTTGTGCGTCGGAATTGTCCACACACGGTCAGAATTGACGCGATCGGATTTTGTTGTCAGAAAATGTTATAGCCTACTCTCAAACTTTGTGTGTCGGAAAATCCGATGAAAAATGTCCGATGGAGCCCACACACGGTCGGAATTTCCGACAACAAGCTCCGATCGCACATTTTCCGTCGGAAAGTCCGAGCGTGTGTACAGGGCATAACTGTTATAAGTAAAATAAGTATCATTATCCTGCTGTGTTAGCTTAACCAAGCAAACTAAAAAATAATTTCACGTAGCTGAAAACAACAATTTCTGTAGTTAAAAACATCAAATATATCTCGGTGAATTAATATAAGCTGTAATTCCCCATTACACTTTTTTGGAATCTCTAATAGATTTACCGCAAATATGGTTTATATTCCCCAACCCATTCCTCAGTAATATTTTTCAGAAACCGATCAATTATTTATTCCCTCAAACCAATGCTTTCAAATAAACTATCTCTTGCAAATAATTGCCAATTAGTCCAGTCCTAAAAATAGGCAGTGAATTAAAAGAATATTCTTAAGCATTGTTTGTTACTGTAAGAAATTCACCAATGCATTGGAGAGAAAAATAATGTGAATTATGCAATTCACAATACCATGAACAGATGTGATCTCAGTTGTGTGTTATGCACTTGAGATACATAAACAAAAGCTGGATATGTTTTTAAACAAATGAAGCTTGGTTCAAACTTAAAGCATTTGTTAACTCAACACTTCATATTCCTGATACGTGCCTGCTGTACCATGTACTTGTATGAGAAAGTTTCCTGTTCTCTTTGTATTGTTTCCTTTATGCGAAATCCCTGGTGTTCCTGCCAGTCCCTCTGCTTTCCTATTAAAAACTGACCACACTAAACAGGAGAACACATGGTCAGTTCTCTAGCTATGCTGGGAACTCAGTGTGCTCTCCTCCAATGAGCAGACTTGTCCTGACACTCCCCTGCTGCACAGCCATTCATGGGGAAGCTCAGTGTGCTGCTGCATCTCCTCCCCCCAGCTCTTATGCAGCTGAGAACAGATGGAATGTGATCACTTATAAAAAAGGGAAAAAAAGGTATTTATAATGCATTTTTATATCTATACAAAAATGTTTTGCCTTTCATTTCTATTTTAAACTGAATGAGTTGTTTTACAAGGTGATCGTTTACAATCACTTTAAGTATTGGTCTTGCAGAGAAAGTCCTTATGAATGCAATAAGGAGAAAAAACTTTCTTGGCTGTTTTAAGTTGTACAGTATGTGGGACCTATAATCTTTTTCTATATTTACTATAAGCTTTTCAGAGTCTGCTAATATCACTCAAAATTTGTCCTTAAATCTACTTCTTAGTAATATCTTTCGGAAATGAAAGCTGTATAATTTGCAACAGCTGACATTTTTATCAGTATAACAATAGAAGTGTCTTTATTGACTACAGAAATGGGAAAGAATGTGCAAAGCACGAGTACTTGACAAAACCTACACCTATAGTCTACTCTGTCTGCAGCTTTCTTAATGTAAAATTACTTGCAATTGCATTAGATTAGTCAGCTGCTTACACAAAAAAAAAAACAGACATGGTTCAAATATGTCAAACAACAACATTGCACACATTTGCAAATATATGCGTAAGCTGCAGAGGCAACGCCACGGCACCCCAGTATTATCTGCCGTCCTAACTCTATACATTTTGAGAGCCTCCATAGTAGGAGCACATACAGTATATAATAATGGATAGATTGAGGGCAGGTATGCCTGGAGGGAGCCCACCCCTCCTTAAAAACATAGGGGCACAATGGACACCCAGCAAATAGCACAATGGCAGCAAAGGTATTTAGTGCGCCCCCTCACCAAATGGTACAAACAAACGGTAACTGCCCCAACCTATGACTTGCCTTAAAAGCAAGGAGCACATGGAAGGGCGATGCATGTCAAACAGCAGCAAAGAAAAAATCCAAGCTCAATTTACCAGCCAGCCTGCAACAACCCAAATTGTTCAGTTTAACAGTTCACGTTAAAAACAGGGGTTTCATTTGCACACACTTGCAAATACATGTGTAAGTTGCAGAGGCCATGTCACGGCACCCCATTATTGTCTGCTGTCCTAACTCTATACATTTTGAGACCCTCCATAGTAGGAGCACATATATACAGTAATAATGGATAAATTGAGAACATGTATGCCTGGAGAGAGCCCACGCATCCTTAAAGGCATAGGGGTGCACTGGACACCCAGCAAATAGCACAATGGCAGCAAAGGTGTCTAGTGCACCACCTCACCAAATAACCAACAGTACAAACAAACGGCAACTGTTCTAACATACAGTAACTCACAAAAGTGAGTACACCCTCACATTTTTGTAAATATTTTCTTCTATCTTTTCATGTGACAACACTGAAGAAATGACACTTTGCTACAATGTAAAGCAGTGAGTGTACAGCTTGTATAACAGTGTAAATTTGCTGTCCCCTCAAAGTAACTCAACACACAGCCATCAATGTCTAAACCACTGCCAACAAAAGTGAGTACACCCCTAAGTAAAAATGTCCAAATTGGACCCAAATAGCCATTTTCCTTCCCTGGTGACATGTGACTCGTTAGTGTTACAAGATCTCAGGTGTGAATTGGGAGCAGGTGTGTTAAATTTGCTGTTATCGCTCTTACTCTCTCATACTGGTCACTGGACGTTCAACATGGCACCTCATGGCAAAGAACTCTCTGGGAATCCAAAAAAAGAACTGTTGCTCTACATAAAGATGGCCTAGGCTATAAGAAGATTGTCAAGACCCTGAAACTGAGCTGCAGCATGGTGGCCAAGACCATACAGCGGTTTAACAGGACAGGTTCCATTTAGAACAGGCCCCGCCTCGGTCGACCAAAGAATCTGAGTGCACGTGCTCAGCATCATACCCAGAGGTTGTCTTTGGGAAATAGGCATATGAGTGCTGCCAGGATTGCTGCAGAGGTTGAAGGGGTGGGGGGTCACCCTGTCAGTGCTCAGACCAAACACCGCACACTGCATCAAATTGGTCTGCATGGCTGTCGTCCCAGAAGGAAGCCTCTTCTAAAGATGATGCACAAGAAAGCCCACAAACAGTTTGCTGAAGACAAGCAGACTAAGGACATGGATTACTGGAACCATGCCCTGTGGTCTAATGAGACCAAGATAAACTTATTTGGTTCAGATGGTGTCAAGCGCATGTGGCGGCAACCAGGTGAGGAGTACAAAGACAAGTGTGTCTTGCCTACAGTCAAGCATGGTGGTGGGAGTGTCATGGTCTGGGGCTGCATGAGTGCTGCCGGCACTGGGAAGCAACACTTCATTGAGGGAACCATGAATGCCAACATGTACTGTGACATACTGAAGCAGAGCATTGTGACAGACATAGCCGGGAGAGAGACTTTTGGAGGGGACTGAATGCTAGCCTCTTGCTGATCGATGGTGGGCCCTGGCATTTGGGGGAATGGTGCTCTTTGTGAGCTGTATGCCTGAGGACCCTTGAGTTGGTGTTACTTTGGATTCAGGTCCATATCCCCCCAAGAGACACAGACTCTGGGGACCCTGGATTTGCCATATTAGAAATAGTGGCTGATTCATAATGCTGGGACAAATACTGTTAGGAGATGCTGATGTCAATTCCAGCCACCTGTCTGTCTGTTGCCTGCTAGAATGTGTTTATTGTAAATAAGTCTAGTATGGGATCTAAGAGTCATTAGATCTCCATTGTTGTTTGTGTTAATTAACTCTGCTATTGTGTGAAGAAGAGTTCTGTGTTGATTTGTGATAATGTTGATTGTGTTTTCTGAGCTACAAGACGGCCAGTCTGGCCTAAAGGTCATGACTGAGTCATCTAGGCTGTCTAAAGGGATTAGTTAATTAGTCCATGTTAATTAGGTTTCTGGTCACAGGTGTATGTTTATAGTAATATGAGCAGGAGGTATGCACCTCCTCTTTTACTGTATAAAAAAGCCTGTATTCCTTTCAATAAAAGAGATTCCTGGTTGAACTTACATACAGCCTGCCTGGTGTTTGTTCTGAGCTATCACAACTGGATTTGAGCGGCACATAGCTGTAGTTCGATTCCCGGAGCTTCGGATGACTGAACCATCAGACGCTGCAATCTGATTCAATAGCCACAGAGGAGTGTCGGGAGAGTGGAACCGAGCGAGCAGAGGCTCGTTACAAGCATGATCCCCTCCCTTTGGAGACTGGGCCGCAGGGCAGTATTCCAACATGATAATGACCCCAAACACACCTCCAAGACCACCACTGCCTTGCTAAAGAAGCTGAGGGTAAAGTTGATGGACTGGCCGAGCATATCTGCAGGCCTAAACCCTATTGAGCATCTGTGGGGCATCCTCAAATGGAAGGTGGAGGAGCGCAAGGTCTCTAACATCCACCGGCTCTGTGATGTCGTCATGGAGGAGTGAAAGAGGACTCCAGTGGCAACCTGTTAAGCTCTGGTGAACGCCATTAAGGCTAGGGTTGCCACATCATCCTTTTAATCCAGGACACATATTAATTACACAGGTTCTGAGGCTTATTTAATGCAGATAAGGCACCAAGTGAGTTTAGTTACCACCTTAATCAGCCACAGAACCTGTGTAATTAATGTGTGTCCTGGATTAAAGGGATGATGTGGCAACCCTACTTAAGGCAGTGCTGGAAAATAATGGTGGCCACACAAAATATTGACACTTTGTGGCCAATTTGGACATTTTCACTTAGGGGTGTGCTCACTTTTGTTGCCAGAGGTTTAGACATTAATGGCTGTGTTGAGTTATTTTGAGGGGACAGCAAATTTACACTGTTATAAAAGCTGTACACTCACTACTTTACATTGTAGCAAAGTGTCATTTCTTCAGTGTTATCACATAAAAATATTTACAGAAATGTGAGGGGTGTACTTTTGTGAGATACTGTATAACTGACCTTAATAGCAGTGGCAACTGGTGGTTTTTTCAAACAGCCACCCCCCAGGCTGGTTGGCCGTGGTGGCAGCAACCCCCCTGGGAGGACAGGACAGCCGAGACATAAAAGCCCCACACTTACCCCATTTAGGAAGCGGGCGTGCAATGTGTCCGGCAGCTTTCTTCCTCCTCCTGTGGTGTGGATCACGGCGGCTTCCACCATGCATCCCCCTCCTCCTCCTCCTAGGTGTCCGATAGGATCGCCTGACCTTTCAGCCAATCGGAAAAATGGGTTATAGACCCGCACTTCCTGATTGGCTGAGAGGCAATTCAGTGTTAGAAAAGTCAATATTAATTTGCTTTGCTAACACACTTGGGTGGGCTCCGAGCCCAATGCTCTGCGCTCCACGGTGGTGGCCGTGGATAGATTTATGCTATGCATGAATCTATCCATTAATCATATAGGGGGTGGTGTGGATAGAGGGGGCAGTGCCCGTGCACCCTCAATGGACAGGCCACCCCTGCTTAATAGCAAAGAGCACATGGAAGGGCGGCACATGACAAACAACAACAAAGAAAAATCCAAGCTCAACTTGGCAGCCAGTGGTTCAAATATGTGCTCGAGGAATTGCTGAGTATCAGAGAATGAATAAGGCAGTGTTCATGAGGAGGTGTAGCAATGACTCCCTAGGGAGCTACTAAGATATTAGGTCTGTCTACTACTTATAGTGGTGATCCACCCTGAACTGAACCAGACATTCATTGACACACCAGTAAAGCTGGCCATGCACAAGTAGATTTTAGAATAAATGTGCATTCAAACATTCATACAAAGATTCTAATCAGTACATTTGATGACTTGATGAATTTTCATTTGAAAGTACGTCAAACAGCGTTTGCTTTTAACATTTGATTTTGGAGTTTCCCAAATGAAAACCACCATTCACTGTTATAAATCTGAAAAAAAAATTCCATTCTGCTTCTTCGAATTTGGTTCTCACTGTGGTCAAGAACCAACGTTGATCTGACCCCAGCAATGATTAGAAAATGGAATAAATGTTCTTGAAGAAAACATTTTCTAACACAATTCTGCTATGTTTGGCCAGCTTAACAATTAAAGGGTTTGCAGAGGTCTTTTGACTCTTTGCTTCACCAGCTCAGATGGCTCCTTGTTGATTCCACCATAGTTTTAGGAGGCTATGAACAGAATGTTTCCTCTAAACCCACAGGAGTTGATTTAATAGAGACAAGTAGGCTGTGAAATTTGCAAGGGGATTTTCACTGTGCAGGGGAATTTTTCCTCAGCTTTGTAAATGCAATGAAAATTCACTGTGCAAAGAATACCCATTCACATGCAAAGAAAATACAAATACAATACTTGCCTTTGGCTAAATAAAAAAACGTTATTGCCTTTGACTGAACGATGGAAGTCAGCAGAGCTTTATCTCTTTCATTAAGCTAGAGAAAAATATCCATGCAAAGATAAATGCCCTTGCAAAGTGAACAACCTATTTCCTTTGCGAAGTGAACAACCTATTTTTTATTTGTGTCTTCTACGAGGACCTGGTTACAGGTCATGTGCTTGGACTTTCAAATCGTATCTTATCTTGTTTTGGTGTTCTCATATGTTTGAGGCGGTCTGAGCCTTCTCATAAGCAGTGGGGTAGAATGCAGACAGAGATTCAAAAGGCCATATCCACCGACAACAACGTTTCTCTTTGGTTCATACGCATGTTAGGTGAATACCCTGTTATATTGTGTTTCGTTCTATTGTAGGCATAGTCCATGGCTGATATATGCCTACTCTAGTGTTGTATTTTCTTAGTCAAGAATGTCCCAAAAATGTTGAGAAGGGGATGATTAAACCATGTGGGTATCCTTGATGGTTATAATTAGTGGTTTGTGACTTCTTCAACCCCAGCATATTCAAAACGTTTTGATGAGTATGTTTTCAAAGTCTCTGCCTTGGCCTCAATGAACCTTCTGGGGTATCCCATAGTGGACAAATAACTTTTTCACTAGGGCTTTGGCTACAGTAGAAACTAGTTGATCTTTCAAATTCATGGATAGCTTGCGCTTGTCAAGTGAAGTGATCGGTCACCACCAGGATGTTCCCTTGCTCTTTCATATCAACCTCCAATCATAGGAAATCAATGAACACCAGCTCCATGGGACTTTGACTTTGTAGGTGGCCCATTGAGGAGTTTCTTGTTGGTGAAGTCTACAGTTGTATACACCAAACACAAGTGGCAGCAATTTTCTATCTCGGTTCTAATTCTAGGCCAGTAGAATTGATCTCTAGATAGAATGAAAGTCATCTCTGATCTTAGGTGGCCATGTTCACCATGAATAGCCATTAGTACAATACTTCTGTTTTTCTGTAGTCTTCAGGAACGAACAGCTGCCGCTTTTTCAATAGTGGGTGTCCTTTATTAAAGCAGTCAACATGGCTCCCTCTGAATATTTATTTAGCAGCAGCTCCAGCTAAATAAAGCGTTCAAAGTCAGACAGCAGAGTGAACCTTCTTTCTATTTTCTTAAATCTTTCTTATAAAGAGTGGGAATTTCTTCATCTCTCACTTGGGTCAGAGTTCAATAGAACTTATAAACGCCTGTAGCAGTAACCCCTTACACGGGGCTTGAATTCCCTCTGGTGTCAATTGAGTCCATTCTTCTTACAGACTTTAGCATTGTATGGTCTCCCAAACAGGGCATCAGCATCTCTATTTTGAACCCTTGGTCAATACTTCAGACTATAGCAAAATCCTGACAGGGCTGCTAGCCACCAGTGCCCCATTGCATCTAATTTGTATTATCTGTATAATGTGTATAATCTTCTCTTTATTATTTTTATTAAAATAAAGGTCTCAGGATCATCTTTTTTACAAATTATAATCTTTGCAAATTTTAATTTTGTTTACAAATTATTTATTTAAAAAGACATGCAATACAGATTAATGGGCAACCAATGGCCAAAAAGTGCAAAGAAATTAAAAACAGAAAATATTCAGGTAGAACAAAATATCCATGATATAAAGTAGTGCAAAGATATTCCAACAGTACATTAAGATGATAGAAGAGAGTAACATGTATTTTAAGTATCATACTGAACATAAATGTAAAGTAGCCTTTTACATTTAGAAAAAGGAAAACATCTGTCAGTTAGCATTCCATAAGTCCCAACTGTCATAGAATAGGTGTAACTTATCTTGTAAAGTATAGAATTTTTTTTCCATAAGCATAATGGAATCAACTCTCAAAAGAATTGCAAAAAAGGGATGCTTTTCGCTTTCTAATGCAACACTATGGCCCAGACAGTGGTCACACATAAAGTATGAATTTGTTTCTCCTCATGACATGTCCTCCCAGGAATAGGGGCAAATAAAAGACCAATCAGAAAAGTTAAATTTAAGGTGTTACCAGTAAAAACTGCGGCAATCTGAAATATTCTACGCCAAACAGTTCCAACCTTATCACGGGACCAAAAGAATTGCATTAAAAAGCCGCTGCAGGGGCAATATCTAAAACAAAAATTGAACACATCAAGGCAGAGAATGTGCAATCTAGAGGGCGTGTAATACCATCTGGTGGGAAGCATCAAAGCTGTCTCCCTAATGGCCAGTGATCTGGTGCAGCTTGCATATTAGATATCATCCTGTTCAAATCTTCCAAGGAGAAGAGCGGATCGCAATCCGTTTCCCATCTACCCATATATGGATGGGAATCCAAAAATTGTCCTAATGTAGGAACTATACAAATTAGAAATAAAACCCTTATCTCTGGGCAAAACGCAGATTTTTTTTTTCATAATAAGTATTAAGGGAGGAAGGGGATAATCAATAATGTGTGGCGAAAAAATATCTAATTTGCAAATAATGAAAAAATTCCTGGGGTGGTATATTCCTTGGGAACGCAGGTGATCAAAGGGCACAAACATCAAGCCATCTTGAACGGAAGTCAAAGTAATCAATTTGCTGCTATGCCACCAGTAGGGATGAGCTTCGTGTTCGAGTCGAACCCATGTTCGACTCGAACATCGGCTGTTCGACCGTCCGTCGAATTGCGAACGTTATGGGCCGTTCGCGCCAAATTCGTGTGGCGCGTCACGGCCCATAATTCACTGCGGCATCGCAGTGCATTGCTGGCTGATGATTGGCCAAGCATGCACTATGACCCGCATGCTTGGCCAATCACAGCGCCGTCAGTAGAGAGAGCTGTAATTGGCCAAAGCCAGGGTGGCTTTGGCCAATTATGGCTCAGGGGATTTAGTACACGCCCCACACTATATAAGGCCGCCTGCACGGCGGCCCTGTGTAGTGTGTTCCGGTGTGCTGATAGAGAGAGAGACAGACAGTGTCATTTGATTTGAGAGCTAGATTAGGCTAGATCTGTTCCTGCTCTTTACATTTAGTGCAGTGCGTCCTGCTCACAGTGTTCAGCTAGATCTGTTCCTGCTCTTTACATTTAGTGCAGTGCGTCCTGCTCACAGTGTTCAGCTAGATCCGTTCCTGCTATTTACATTTAGTGCAGTGCGTCCTGCTCACAGTGTTCAGCTAGATCCGTTCCTGCTATTTACATTTAGTGCAGTCAGTGCGTCCTGCTCACAGTGTTCAGCTAGATCCGTTCCTGCTATTTACATTTAGTGCAGTGCGTCCTGCTCACAGTGTTCAGCTAGATCCGTTCCTGCTATTTACATTTAGTGCAGTGCGTCCTGCTCACAGTGTTCAGCTAGATCCGTTCCTGCTATTTACATTTAGTGCAGTGCGTCCTGCTCACAGTGTTCAGCTAGATCCGTTCCTGCTATTTACATTTAGTGCAGTGCGTCCTGCTCACAGTGTTCAGCTAGATCCGTTCCTGCTATTTACATTTAGTGCAGTGCGTCCTGCTCACAGTGTTCAGCTAGATCCGTTCCTGCTATTTACATTTAGTGCAGTCAGTGCGTCCTGCTCACAGTGTTCAGCTAGATCCGTTCCTGCTATTTACATTTAGTGCAGTGCGTCCTGCTCACAGTGTTCAGCTAGATCTGTTCCTGCTATTTACATTTAGTGCAGTCAGTGCGTCCTGCTCACAGTGTTCAGCTAGATCCGTTCCTGCTATTTACATTTAGTGCAGTGCGTCCTGCTCACAGTGTTCAGCTAGATCCGTTCCTGCTATTTACATTTAGTGCAGTGCGTCCTGCTCACAGTGTTCAGCTAGATCCGTTCCTGCTATTTACATTTAGTGCAGTGCGTCCTGCTCACAGTGTTCAGCTAGATCCGTTCCTGCTATTTACATTTAGTGCAGTCAGTGCGTCCTGCTCACAGTGTTCAGCTAGATCCGTTCCTGCTATTTACATTTAGTGCAGTGCGTCCTGCTCACAGTGTTCAGCTAGATCCGTTCCTGCTATTTACATTTAGTGCAGTCAGTGCGTCCTGCTCACAGTGTTCAGCTAGATCCGTTCCTGCTATTTACATTTAGTGCAGTGCGTCCTGCTCACAGTGTTCAGCTAGATCCGTTCCTGCTATTTACATTTAGTGCAGTGCGTCCTGCTCACAGTGTTCAGCTAGATCCGTTCCTGCTATTTACATTTAGTGCAGTGCGTCCTGCTCACAGTGTTCAGCTAGATCCGTTCCTGCTATTTACATTTAGTGCAGTCAGTGCGTCCTGCTCACAGTGTTCAGCTAGATCCGTTCCTGCTATTTACATTTAGTGCAGTGCGTCCTGCTCACAGTGTTCAGCTAGATCTGTTCCTGCTATTTACATTTAGTGCAGTCAGTGCGTCCTGCTCACAGTGTTCAGCTAGATCCGTTCCTGCTATTTACATTTAGTGCAGTGCGTCCTGCTCACAGTGTTCAGCTAGATCCGTTCCTGCTATTTACATTTAGTGCAGTGCGTCCTGCTCACAGTGTTCAGCTAGATCCGTTCCTGCTATTTACATTTAGTGCAGTGCGTCCTGCTCACAGTGTTCAGCTAGATCCGTTCCTGCTATTTACATTTAGTGCAGTCAGTGCGTCCTGCTCACAGTGTTCAGCTAGATCCGTTCCTGCTATTTACATTTAGTGCAGTGCGTCCTGCTCACAGTGTTCAGCTAGATCTGTTCCTGCTATTTACATTTAGTGCAGTCAGTGCGTCCTGCTCACAGTGTTCAGCTAGATCCGTTCCTGCTATTTACATTTAGTGCAGTCAGTGCGTCCTGCTCACAGTGTTCAGCTAGATCCGTTCCTGTTATCTTCCTACTGACAGGCAGGCTTGTCTGGTTACAGTATATAAAGCTACCTGAAGAAAATTACAGGTGTTCTATCCCAGCTTAGTGCAGCTACAGGCCATTAGTATGTCTGGAAGGCCAAGAAGGAGAGGCAGACAGTCACAAGCCAATAAGAGAGGGCAAGCAGGCTCTGTGTCTAGTGCTGGTCGTGGAGACGGTGCATCCTCATCAGCACGTGGCCATGGGACACGCTTGGCCTTTTTTTCGGCAGCTGGCCGTGTTGAGCCGCAACATGCGGAAAACTTGGTCGAGTGGATGACCAAGCCGTCCTCATCCTCCTCATCCTCTCTCACCCATGCCCAGGGTGCTTTGTCTGGCAAAGCAGCGGCCTCTTCCCTCGGCTCAATGTCATCAGTGACTCCTTCCCTAGCTCCACCATGTCCTCATGAGGATTCCCTCGAACTGTTTGACCACAGTGTTGGGTACATGCTCCAGGAGGATGCCCAGCGTTTGGAAGGCTCTGATGATGATACTGAGCTCGATGAAGGCAGTAACATGAGCACGGACAGAGGGGGTGCCCAAGAAGGACAGCAATCTGGCAGTCATGCTCCCCCTGCTGCAGCATACTGCCAGGTTTGCTCCAGTGATGAGGAGGGAGGGGATGATGAGGTCACTGACTCAACGTGGGTGCCTGATAGGAGAGAGGAGGAGGAGGAGGAGGAGGAGGCGGCACATCACCAACGAGGCAGGATGCCCTCCAGGGGCCAGCCTAAGGGCAGCACATTGACTGCATCACACCCCAAAGCTCCACATGTGCAGGGCGCTGCAGTCTCTGCGCGTTATTCAAAAAGTTCTTTGGTGTGGGCCTTTTTTGAGACGAGTGCATCAGATCGCACCGCTGCTATTTGCAACATATGTCTCAAGCGTATCTCGCGTGGCCAAAACATCTCCCGCTTGGGTACCACATGCTTGACCAGACATATGTTGACCTGCCATGCAGTTCGTTGGCAAGCATATCTAAAAGACCCACACCAAAGAACAAAGAGGATCTCTCCTTGCTCCTCATCAGCTGAGATTTCCAACCCCACTAGACCTTCAGTCCTCTCTGAGACCTCCAGTGAGAGGAATGAAGGTGTAGAATTAGGTGTGTCACAGCCAAGTACTTGTGGGCAATCTGCTTTTGGTACACCGACGCCAGATTGTACCAGGCAAATTTCCCTGCCCCAGCTGCTGCACCGCCGAAAGAAGTTTGCTCCCAGCCATCCATATGCCCAGCGGTTGAATGCTAGCTTGGCAAAATTGCTAGCACTTCAACTGCTGCCTTTTCAGTTGGTAGACTCTGCCCCCTTCCGTGAGTTTGTGGAATGTGCGGTTCCTCAGTGGCAGGTACCCAAACGCCACTTTTTCTCACGGAAGGCGATTCCAGCTCTCTACCGGCATGTGGAAGGCAATGTCCATGCCTCGCTGGACAGGGCGGTCAGCGGTAAGGTGCATATTACCGCTGACTCATGGTCCAGCAGGCATGGACAGGGACGTTACTTAAGTTTCACGGCGCATTGGGTGACTCTGCTGGCAGCTGGGAAGGATGCAGGACAAGGTGCAGTAGTGTTGGAGGTTGTTCCGCCACCACGCCTCCAAAATGCTGATTGTGACACACCTCTCTCCTCCACCCCCTCCTCTTCTTCTTCCTCCATGGCCTCTTCCTCGGAACCAGCGGTGCTCCGTAGGCGTTCAAGGGGCTACGCAAGTACGCAGGCCAAAAGATGCCATGCGGTGCTTGAGCTGGTGTGCTTGGGGGACAGGAGCCACACTGGGGCAGAGGTTCTGTCAGCTCTGCAGGGGCAGGTTCAGAGGTGGTTGACGCCACGCCAACTTAAGGCAGGAATGGTGGTTTGCGACAATGGCACCAACCTCCTCTCTGCCCTCCGACAGGGACAACTGACCCATGTGCCCTGTTTGGCTCACGTCCTTAACTTGGTGGTGCAGCGGTTCTTGGGCAGGTACCCGGGCTTACAGGATGTCCTGAGGCAGGCCAGGAAAGTCTGTGTGCATTTCCGCCGGTCATATAATGCCAGTGCTCGGCTGACGGACCTCCAAAAGGAGTTTAACCTGCCCAAGAACCGCCTAATCTGTGACATGCCCACCAGGTGGAACTCGACATTGGCCATGCTGCAGCGGCTGCACACGCAGCAGAGGGCCATAAATGAGTACCTGTGTGACTATGGCACCAGGACAGGGTCAGGGGACCTTGGTTTTTTTCCCCACGCCAGTGGGCCATGATCAGGGATGCATGCACTGTCCTGTCACCATTCGAGGAGGCCACGAGGATGGTGAGCACTGACAGTGCATGCATCAGTGACACTGTCCCCCTTGTCCACCTGTTGGAGCACACGCTGCGTGGAATAATGGACAGGGCACTTGAGGCAGAACAGAGGCAGGAAGAGGAGGACTTCCTTAGCTCTCAAGGCCCCCTTTATCCAGACAGTGTTCCTGCGTGCCCGCCGATCACACAGGAAGAGGACGAGGAGGAGGAGGAGGAGGAGGAGGAAGATTGTGTCAGTATGGAGGTGAAGCCTGGCACTCAGCATCAGCAGTCTTTAAGGGATCAGTCCCAAGGAACACATGGACTTGTACGTGGCTGGGAGGAGGTGGCTGCGGACGTTGTTGTCCTTAGTGACCCAGAGGACTCCGGACCGAATGCCTCAGCAAACCTACGCTGCATGGCCTCCCTGATCCTGCAAAGCCTGCGTAAGGATCCTCGTATTCGTGGTATCAAGGAGAAGGACCAATACTGGCTGGCAACCCTCCTTGATCCACGTTACAAGGGTAAGGTTGCGGACCTTATCTTGCCATCGCAGAGGGAGCAGAGGATGAAACATCTTCGGGAGGCCTTGCAGAAAGGTCTGTGCAACGCGTTCCCAGAGACTGGGAGGTTACAAACTCCTGTTTCTGGACAACGTGTTGCTGAGGCTTCGGTCAGTCAAAGAAGGAGCGGTGGAGAAGGTGGCCGTCTGACCGATGCGTTCAGACAATTTTTTGGTCCGCAGCCCCAAGGTATGATCGGTTCCAGCAACCATCGCCAGCGTCTGTTTTACATGGTGCAGGAATACCTAGGGGCAAGATCAGACTTGGACACCTTTCCCACCGAAAATCCTCTGGGTTACTGGGTCTTGAGGATGGATCACTGGCCAGAGCTTGCACAGTATGCAATTGAGCTACTGGCCTGTCCTGCATCCAGCGTTCTTTCGGAACGCACATTCAGTGCTGCTGGAGGCGTGGTAACCGATCACAGGGTGCGTCTGTCCACTGACTCGGTCGATCGGCTGACCTTCATAAAAATGAATCAGTCTTGGATCACCACCAGCTACCAAGCAC